>JAYMFT010177357.1:0-12117 GCA_038088735.1 Panulirus argus
CTCTCCACGAAGGGAGGGAGAGAGAGAGAGAGAAAGAGAGAGAGAGAGAGAGAGAGAGAGAGAGAGAGAGAGAGAGAGAGGGGGGAAATAAAAGATATGAGATAATATGAGACTTCATTTGGTTGGATTATATATATATATATATATATATATATATATATATGTATATATATATATATATATATACTGTCATACATGGGTCAGTGACCAATTATTCCCGTTCGTGACAAGAACCATGACGTCAGCAGCAGCCCTGTCATGGCATATGCCAGAAAGGTCGGTATTGATGATAATCCCACGTTAATGTTAATATCTTTTTTTCTTCTGTTAGGTTTCTGAGCATTCTTTTTTTTTCTCTCTCTCCTTCGTACAATCTTTCAGACGACCATGATCCTTGCTGGCCCAAGAAGATGACAAGACGTTATCCTTAAGAGAGACGAGAAAGTGTGTGCTTGACTATCGCTGTGTAAATATTGACAGAAGATTATATGTTTGGATATAAGCATATAATACATTTACGTTCGTGTTCTTGTATACATAATGTAGAGATGAGACATTTGCTGACGTTTGTAAGTCACTGATATGTGTGTTTGTATATGCAAAAATACATATGTATACATACAGAATAAACGCTAATAGTGTAATCAGTTATATGCATGTAACTCATTTTTAGGCATAGCAAGTGTATGTACTGCATCATACGTTGAAGTATATTGCGCTTGTACGTATATTCACGCGCCAGAGGAGAACGCCGCTCCCCAGTATGTCTCAGGTCATGCCCGGAGCCATGGACGCGACACGGTTGTTGAGTCACCAAATTGGTTTCTGGCTTCGCCTTCGGCGGAGGTTATTGTTCACAGCGAGAGAAGCGACGGCGTTGGTTAATGGGGACTCCAGAGGAAGTTCAAGAGGAACGGCCTCATGGGTAAATGGGGATATAGAGTCAGAGAGTTATGAATGGGTCTGTGAGGTCCTGAAGCATGGGGTACCCCGATGGGTAAAGATACAGGAGGGAAAGAGAAGCCTGGTGGGACATAGATCTTGTTTCTTTCCAAGGGCTCTGGGAACCTGTAGGCACAGACGTGTCAGAGAGACTCTTAGACACACGGGCATCGGAAGTCTGAAGGGAAGGCTGGAGGCACAGACGTGTGGAGGACATCAGGGGAACGTGAAAGTACAAGTTTATGGAAGGCTTCAGGAGAATCTAAGAGCATCGAGAGCTGGAGGGCTAATGGAGGCGCCTGGAAGGGGGAGCTCCAGGAGAATCTGGACGTCGAGAGAGAGAGATGTAAAGAGCTGAGGAGGAGGAGAAGGACGAACTGGAAGCAAGAACCAAGAGATGAGAAGGTATTATAGAGAGACTTTGTAGACTCGGAGTTGAGGAGGAGGAGATTCTGTGGAGACCTAGAGTTGAAGAGACGTGGGGGAAGTTAGGTGAGGAGAGGTATGGCAAGCTAAGATGGGCGACTTGAAGAGTGTAGACCAAAGGTGCTGGAGTCTGGAAGGGATGGTGTAGACCAGAGGGCTGGAGTCTGGAAGGGCTGGTCAGCAAGAGCCGAGAAACAGACGGCAGGTCCGGCTGAACAATATAAGGTCACCTGGCCGGCCTTGGACCCCCAATTACCGGACTGAGCTATTTCCTTCCCCCCCCCCCTACGGCACCTCCAGCCGTTCCCCCCCTGCCCACCCCTTGGACAGACTTCCCGAGTGCTTTTGTGGAACGGTTTTGTCGGTTTTTCCATTGCTTTTTATTCCCTTTTCTTTTTTGCTGCTTTTTTTTTTATCAATTGCGTTATTTGCGATACTATTTTGTGACTGTTTTTCCTTTTTTAACTGTCCTGTGTTTTTACTGCCTTTTCATTTTTGCTTTTTTTCACACTCTTTTTCATCTGGCTTTATCTTATTTCCTTCGTTTATCACGTACATATCTTCTTATTATCATTATCTTTCTCTTCTTCATCTTCTTCTCTTCGTTTCTTTGAATCTTTCTTCCCCTCACCCGGTGCATCGACGCCAGGCCGTGGGAGTGAACCATTGATGTCAGGCAGATAAACGGAATTAATAAAAGCAACTTTTGTGCATTGACCGCGATTTAATTTGATCTTTTTTTTTTTATTCCCACGCTTCGCTCGAGAAGACAACAGAGCGTTTATCCTTGGTAAATCCAGGGAAAAAAAAAAATATGATTGAATCCAGGCGTCGAAGCTTTCTCTTCCCACACACACACACACACACACACACACACACAAGGTAACGCGAGTAACCTGTGACACCTAAATAGTAATTACACACATTCTGTTTCTCTGTCTCTCTCTGTCTCTGTCTCTCTCATCAATTTATCCGTCTGTCTATCTGTCCAATAGACTTAATATCCATGTTACGATTTTCACTTAAGATGACTCATTCAGATTATTTGTTTGTAAAGAAAAGGGTATTTATATGATATAGGTCATTCGTAAGACTGGACATATTACCCAGTACGCAGGCCTCGTGAAATGACCACCCCTTAGGACGAAAGGTCACGTGTAGAAGTTTCAGGGAAGTCCCACACACACACACACACTCTCTCTCTCTGATCATGTCAGGTCACAAGCAAGAGGAGTTTACACGCATACACGCAGTGGTCTTGAGTGTCGTGCAATACGCTTTATATACACGCGCGGTCTTGCAATAGACCTTAGTAAGGCTGGGCACTGAGCAGCTCTCCACTCACGCTTGTGGTCTGGTGTCCCAGGTATCGCACGCTACTTCCACCTACGCCATCGTGCGTGAGTCTAAGTTATTGCATGATATTCCACTCACGTCTTAGTACGTTGATTTAAGGCATCGTACGATACCCCAAGCGCGCCTGTGTGTATTGGCCTCAAGCAATGTACGATACCCCATCCTGGTCTTTGTGCAAGGACTGATTACCTTGCGGTACCCCATGGACGCCATCGTACAACAAATAAAGAATTGTTTTACCCAATCCGTTCCCTGTCTTTAGTGTTGAGGATTTATTTGTTTTTCGCGTGACGAGCGATTACCTTGTGTTTGCTGTATATAATATTTTTCCATTGATTATGTTTGATTTATAGAGTGGACTTGGACTAAAAATGAAAGTATATAAATTTGCCTCAGTTATACCGTATGTTTTACAATACATATTAAGATCCTTCTTTCTTTACATTTTGCTCATTTGATTTACAACGAGACTCTGTGATTTATTTTGTATAATGAGTATCTCAGATTTTCTCATTCGTTGATTACAGTCGCATCGGCGATGATTCAGTTGCAGAAAGAAAGAAAAAAAAATAAATATGGAACGAATTGGGCAAACCTGATCACAGCGTTGCCAGGCTAAACCTTGACCCAGTTTGACTGTGTTGGTGAGACGACGATGGCGTAGGAAGTAGGGTCTCTCACAACTCAACTTTGACTGAGAGTCAAGATTTCCTTATTTTGATACACGTACGGTGATGGAGGAAGGGGTCAGGTATACAAGCAGCTTATTGATGAACAGAAGGTAATATGAATGATAGATAGATAGACGAATAGATAGACGGATGGAAACTTAGGTACGTAGCTAACAGAGATGGAGAGACAGAGGGAGGCTGTTGGAGAGCATCTCGCACGTCACGTCTGGCTGTAATGCCAAGTTCTACTTTCAGTCCCTGAAAGTTGTTAAGTTGCGATGAAAACCTTTGAGTCAAAAGACGGTGGAAGCTTAGATACCAGCCTTGATGAAGAGCAGCAGGGTGTGCACCACGAGTACGTAGCTTACGTCATCAAATGATATCTGGAATGATAATAAAGTCTCAAGTCACTGTTGCACCGGTGATATTTTTTTTTGGAGGGGGGGAAGGGGAGCATAAACAGAGGCTGTAGACGCTTCATATGGCCGTCGTAATACCATGGGACTCTGGTCGGGGGTTATCTATCTTGCTTCAGGATAACTTGCGAAGGCTATCCACTCAAAAACTTGTCATTGGGCGCTGGGAGCAGCGTCCAGCTGGTGGTACGGAGGGGTGTGGGGGTGGGGAGAGGAGAGGGGTGTGGTGGGTCTTGCCTCACACACCCACACGGCCGGGCCGAGCCAGGAGGGCGTCTCCTCTCTTCTCCTGAGGGAGGAGGACCTGGTGAGCGGCTAAGTCATGGTGGTCTCAAGGTGACTGCCAGGTCTTGGCCCAAGTCCTTGAGCACGACGGGACGACCCTTTGAGCACGACGGCGCGACCCATGAGCACGGCGGTACGGGGCCCTTGAGCACGACTGAAAGACTCCTGAACACGATGGTTCGATTCTTGGATATAATGACCTGGTCTTTGACCTGACCCGTAAGGATAAGGTCAGAGGCAACACCCTTACACCAAAGGGTCATTTTATCGTCGTGCTCAATGGCCGAGCCGTGGCGATTCAGAGTTTAATCTGAACATCAAGGTTCGCGCACAAAGGGCTCATTTTTTTCCACACAGAAGGTTCACTCCGTGTACTGTGAGGAGTTCTGTTAAGGTTTGTACAAGAGTTCACGTTCTTTAAAAAAGGTTCAGACCTGATGCACTAAAGTTGTACATAACAGGCGGTAAATGTTTAGTTGAAGGTTCGAAACTAAACCTTCACTGATCAAGGGTTTAAATTCCTTTAAGAAAGGCTGAAACGTTGCTTCGCCTTCAGACAAATGACCATTAAGTTAAACACTCTTGTGTAAGGATTTGAACCTCATGTAGAGCATCTGAAATTTGCACAGTGGGGTCTAAAACTCATGGAGAATGACACAATCTTGCGTCAGACAGAGTAATAATTGATTTACCCCATCGAAGCTTGATAAATGTTCACGAATTGTTCGTGCGAGGGTACAACACGACCGTTCGTGTGAGGGTGCAACCTGATTGTATCACTCCAGCACGAACACACGAAATACATCTGTAAGAAAGTGATTACTTGTAATTGTGGCGGAGTAATTGCTAATTAAGAACGTCCAAATTTCAAATTGGACCAGTCCGGAGCGTGCTGATGAAAGGACCTAAAAGTGAAGTGGGACAAGGGTGCCCAAGAGATGATTGCATTTAAGGATGAATTGCCTGTTGTATAATACATAGATTATCTATCTTAAGGCTCTCAGGCTCAAAAGTCGAACCCTCCTCGGGACAGGTTTCACAGGCTTCAGAATCATATTGTCACTCGGGATTATAAGACTCAGGATATCGAGTATCGTGAACCCTCCCTCCCCACCTTTCCACACACACACACACACACACACGCACACATATGTCCTGTCCCCCGCCCCTTTGTCTCCAGCTCTGGCGTCATAGGAACCGAGTTCTCACGGATCCCGAAGGAACCCGTTCGTCAGACTACGAACCAGGATTCACAAGCCAATAAGACAAACTGCCGGATTATCAGTATCTTAAAAACCACACGTACCCGTCTTGAACCACGACTTAGTAGTAAATACATTTGCTGGTGGCACAATTCGCGTTTTCTCTCTTTGAGCTGCTTCTCATCCCGTGTTCTACGTTTCTTTAAGCCTCGTGTTTAGGTGTTTATTTACAATGGCCGTAAAAGAATGTACCGACGGAAGTAGAAGCGGGTCCAGCAGTAACAGCTGTGATCATTCAGCAGAAGTAAATGACGAGGCAATTCAAACCATATGTTCTCTACTTCTACTTCTACTGCTACTGCTACTACAGTAGCAGCTCCTCTGTGTGTTTTACGTCTTACCACTCTCCCCCTCCTGCTCCAGATAAAACCCTTCCCATACTTAAACCCCGACAGCTGGTGGTGAGGGCGCCAGCTGACTGACTGTAACCTTCGCGCGTTGCTTTTTGTCCAGTGTTGTTGATGAGGGGAGAGAGATGTATTTGTTTTTTTTTCGTTTGGTGCTAAAAGGGGGATTGGGGGGGGGGTAGACGTTTTTGTCAACACTGCCGATTTTGGGGCGTCTCAGAAATGTCGTTGCATGTGCGTACAAGCTTTGTGGGGCTCCGGTCGGCCATCTCTCTCTGTGCGGATGCGTTTTCTAATGCGTACGTGCGATCGAGTGTTTGTGTCTGTTGTTTGACGTTCGTGTTATTATCTCACCCCCACCCCCCTCCACCACCACTCCAGTCACCCGGATACAGTCAGCAGTCTCTTCGTGGTTAAGGCAGTCCAGTCAACTCTCGTGGGTGGCAGACAGACCACTCTCGCCCAGTCTAAACTTAACACATTACAGTCGTCGCCTCACCTGATTCTCTAGGGGGTCCTCCACCTGCTCCTCGTCTCAAGGGGAAGCACCTTCTGTTAGTACCTTACCTCACGGGAAAGCTTTTGTTAGTACCTCACCTCATGGGGAAACTCTTCATATGTCAATCTACCTCACGAGGAAACTCTCTTTGCTTAGTACCCTGCGCCACGGGAAAACACCCTCTCTAGTACTGTGCCACAAGGGGAAACACTCTCTTCAGTACTCTGCCACACGAGGAAACTCCTCTTGTAGTACTCTGCCTCACAGTCAAATTCCTCAGGTCTTTTTTTGTTGTCCCTTTTTATAGTAACCAACCTGGCATGGGCAAAAACATGCTCAAGTCTTGACCATCTCGGATGAAACAGAAATAAGGTACGTGAAAAAGAACGAAAAAAGTAACTGCCAGCTCCTCGGGCGTTTATAGATCTGGAAAGGTTAAAGGAAGAGGGAAAGACAAAAGAAGGAAGGGAGTAACACATTTTTACTGTTCCGGGAGAGAAAAGAGGAATCAATTATAGTCAGTTGATACTCTTCCTTACGGGGAACTCCATATTCATCACTCTCCTTCCCGAGGAACTACTTATTTAGTTCTCCCGTTTAATACCGTGCTTCAATGGGAAACACCCTCTTGTAGCACCCTGCCTCACGGGAAACTATATGTTTAGTACTCTTCCTCACGGGGAAATTCTTCAGTCTGTACTTTCCTTTACTAGGAAACTTCTCACGTATTCTCCTTTACCGGGAAACTTCTCACATTGTATTTTAAATAGCTTGGAGAATCACATCTTGTACTCTTCATCGTCTCACATGTGAGAAACTCCTTCTCCCGACCGGACAAATAGGTTAATTACATGGATATCCCTCCCCGCCCCCGTGCCTCTGCTCCTTGGGAAAACATTGCGCTTTGTCGTAATATAACGATTAATTTTTCTTCCCTTGCGCAAGACGCAGGGATCACAATCACTCCTCATCTAGTTGGGCGTCCTTGAGATGCAGCTGTTCACTGGTGGGGGAAGATCCTGTCCGGTATCCAGACGAGCCTCGGGAGGTGCTTGGCTCGCTGCATCTGGAAGGCAGTACCATCGCTTTTTGTCGGTTATTCTACTGTTGCTATTACTACTAATACTGCTGCTGCTGCTACTACGACTAAGACAACTACTATTAGTGCTGCTGCCGCTGCTACTATTTCTGTTATTACATTTTTCGCTGTGTGATATTAAGCGCGTATTTTGAAATATGGTTGAAATTTGAAGTAAAGTTCATGTGGGCAAAAAGTTATGTTTCTGATCTTCGGTTCCGCCAGGCGTAAAGATCGAGTCTTTAAAGAACTGGGGTTTGAGTTGACAGACTTACAGCTCGGGAACCTACAGTCTGGTTTCTCTTCATGTGTATCCGCCAAAAATATATGAAAATATATATAACTTCTAAACACTTGAAAAAGAAAAGGTTTTCCGTGGAATCATTGCGTGAGTGGGGTCCCTAAAGTAAAAGATATGCTGTGGACGATTACCGAAATCAGAGTTCAGTCCGCGAAACACGAAGTTTCTATGAAATGATATGAGGCTTGTGTGCAAATGCTTATTTGGCTCTCACCAACATCCACAGAAGGTTTTCTGGACATGGCAGGGTGAGAGCGAGCCTAATTGAACATTAAACACAGGTATTGTTTTGAATTACCCTGATAAACCATGGGGCAACACCGTTAGTACAGTATGGCCACACCAGAGAAAATACGTAACTCCAATTCCAACAGTTGAATTTCATCGTGTCCGTAACAAATGTATGTTTGTGCGATGTTGATATTACAAAATAAGCATCTGAGGATGTTATATGAGCTGTGTGTGTTGTGTCGAGAGATAACTGCGAGACCCTGAGTCGTGACGAAGCTTTACACTAGCAAAGACTGACACCAGCACAAGAAGCGGGCAGGGTAGTGCAATCGTCTTTTTTTTCATTTGGGTGATTGAAAAGTCCTTTTGATTATGTGACGTAAATTATTGCTTTCTTTAGTAACGTTTACCTATCGTTTATCAACCTCGTTACGGCACTTATTATCAAGAGAATTATATAGTAAATTATTTTGAAGATATCTTTATTAACAACGGTAACACAAGCAGGTCCTTTTCAGAAACTTTTATTCTATATATCAGTTATGGTAACAGATTTTTTCCCCGTCTCTCTCCTAAGAGATCACTACGTGCCAAGAAGACTCAAGATTACCACTCATCAAATCACACTGAGACCAGTTCTTGTGCGCTGATTCGAAGCCGAGATGACCCAAACCCTCAGGGGAATTAGATGAATGACTGGAAGAGATAGATAAAGAAACGAGGGCATAGGAAGAACGAAGAATCATAGAAGAAAAGGAGATTAAGAAAGAAAGAGATTAAAAGAAACAGAGTTAGAAAGGAAGAGATTACGATATATGGAAATGAGATTCTTTTGCTCGCTGATAGATTTTAGTTGTAATGTTTCGTTATGTATGAAAATAATGGACACTTTAAGTTAGGTTAGGCTAAGTTAGGAAAGTTATGCTAGAAAGAATTGATTTGGAAATATATGAGAAATTATGACAGCAAGATCATGAAATCTTCAGTAATGATTATATGTAGATATTAGCTCTGCAGCGATTGGCTGCAGGCCTGCTGGTTGTTTGTTGGTGATCATTATAAAGTTCATTGATCAAATGATAACTGGAATCAGTTTTGATGATGACCACAATATAGTACTCCTTCACCTACAGTTCACCTTACGTGCTGTGCAGGTGACACTGCCGGCATGATGCCAACTCCCAGGTTCCTGTCGCTGAGTGAATCTTACAAATTATTTCTCCAAATATAGTCCTCACCACATTGTCTGTTTTCTTTTTTTGCACCTCTCTCCATCTTCATGATTTTATATATTTTCCGAGGATGAATTTCAAAAGCTATCTTTTCGACTACTGCTGCATCTTGTCTAGGTCCCTTTGCATCTTTTCGCAGTCTCTGCTGTTACACGCACGTCCTTCATATCTTTAACAGTGTCAGTAAACAAACTGAGGTACGAATCCATTTCATTTGGCCAATCATTTACGGAGATCAGGAACAGATGTGGCCCCAGCACCAAGCTCTGGGTATCTCAGTTGTCAGTCTCGTTCAGCTTGAGAAGGATCCTTTGACACACTGGTCCATTGTTTTCTCCCGGTTAGGTACCTGGCAGTCAGGTAGAGTTAATCCACTCGCGTGTTTAAAGGGGAAAAAACATATAGAAAAACACCTGGCTAAGTCTTAGGCATAGGCTAGGGTGTGTGTGTGTGTGTGTGTGTGTGTGTGTGTGCATATATATTCAAGAAGAGATGGGGCAACACGTGTGTAAAACTTTCTCCCCGTAACACACAAATAGTAGTCTCTCTTTCTCTCTCTCACACACACACAACTGTATCAACTCTTGCGTAAACACCTTCGTAAAAATATCTCAGTCAGCTGGTCATTACCTCTCTCCATTACCCACAAAAGCCTTGTAAGACTCAGCTTGCAAGCGTTCCTTAGCAAGGAAGACGCAAGTTTTAATTAGAGAACCTTCGCTTTTACTGATAATTGTCGCGTTCGGCCAGTTGCCCATGACGATCCCGGTTGACTGGTCGACACAACACGATGCTCAAGAACATGGTAGGAAAAAAAAAAGAAGAGGTTGCATCAGAAATTCTAACAACTTTCACGGGGACTGTAGCACCACTGGCTCACCCAGACGGACGATCAGTCACTCTCCTGTGCTCTCGTCTTATTGATTAACCGCTCACGTTTATTTTGAGCTTCGTCCACTGCGATTAATATTATGTATCTATAAGTTATCTTTTTCTAAGAGATTGGTATAGTATGTGGTGGAGGGGCTCGAACCAGTGTCGTGGAGTTTGAAAGTAGAATGCAGGCCTGAAGCAGGTTTAGGTAGGACTTCTGACGAAGAGTGGTTCTGATTGTTTCTTTGAACCTCTTTTCATCATCTCTTGGCGTGTGGTATGGTTTCAAGGACCAGGTGCAGCCTGGGGTGCTGGGGGTGCCATCGTCTGTCGTGATGTACACACACACACACACACACCGCTACAGTTAGAACGTTCTTTTAAAGTCCTGCTTTCACTGCTCTTCCTGTTTCCTACTTTTCGTTTTCTTTCGCTCCTCCATCTCTCTCCTGTTGCTCTTCCTCCTCCTCCTCCTCCTCTTCCTCCTTTTCACCTTTCATTTCTTCGTCATATTTTTCTTTTTGTTCTTCTCTCTGTCTCCTTGCATTGCCATTCCTCGCTAGACTTGCCCACCTGAGTACTTTATAATACCTTCGTCCGCTGGTCTGAATGACCTTACTTTCATCCACTGGTCCGTGTTGGGTATGGATGATCTTAAATTCATCCGCTGGTTCATGATGGGTCTGGATGTCACTGTGGTAAATCTTGAGTTTTCTGAGAGTAAAACGGTATTGTATGAGAGAGTTTAGAGACGTGAAATAAGAGAAATGGTGTCCGTTATCTCCACGGACAGGCGAGAAATAATAATGCCCAGGTATCTCCTGCATGTCGTAGAAGGCGACCATGAGGGTTGAGAGCGGGTGGGGAGGGAATCCTACCCTACTGCATTATTACTTTGTAAAAGTAAAAGAGGAAGGAGGTCAATGATTTTTTTTTCTATCCAAGAGTCAATCGTCTATTCATGATGCTGCTTTGGTAACGCATGATTTCAGGGAACAATACCCGAGTGAAATCCTTTATGTTCCGTGGCTCTTATGTTCCTGTCACTCTGGACAATATTGCGTCTTGTTCGTTGTTAGCACGAGACGCTCAGCGTCCAGTGAGGTGGAACACGTTGCGTAAAGGTTAAATGTTATCCGGTAATGAATAGAAAGTGAAACGATTTGCCTGAAACTGTGATAGTGCTTTTTCAACATAAAGTTTAAGAATGCCAATAATTTACTTCTGTCTACCCTAGATTCTGAGAGAGAAAACGAAGAACAAACTGTACCCTAAAGAAAACGAGAAACTTTAATGGTGGGCTTAGCGAATCCTTCGATTAGAATTGGGGGCGTATGACTCCTCAAGCAACTGGATATATACGTAAGCTTCCAGAACAAATGTCAAGGAGAAGATAACTGTAACGTAACTCTCTCTCTCACTCGCCACTGGTGCCCCGCCCCACCAGCACACACGAGGGCATCAGATAAGATGACTTATGCTTGCATGGCACGGGAAGATTTTGTTAGTGTTTTCAGCAGTAGAGTTTTGTTATTGTGTGGCCACCACCACTCTTCTTAATGATTGTCACCTGTGATAATACCCTTCCTTATTCTTGATCATAGGTGTGGTTTACTCGAATATGGAGCAAGTCTTTACATTTCTAAATTCAATCGTGCCCTTCGGGGATGTCTTCATCGTGCGTCGGTATATTTTGAAACTAAGGTATAGTTTCCTAATGCCTAGTATTGAAAGACTCATTTCTCTGTGATCTGTTTACAGAAAGGAAGTCATTATGATAATGATTTTATCTCATCTCGGGATCCAACTCACTGTAGGACATTTAGAGTAGCAGTAAAGGGCACATTTACACTTATTTGTACGACGAATCTATCCCGTGTCTTGGCTGTAGGTCACATTTAGCTTGGCTTGGGGCTGATAGTAGGAGAAGGTGTGGTACGGGGGGCTGGAGACCAGCTTCTGTGGTGCGCCCCTGTGGAGGGGGGGGGCACATTGTTGTGGGCCTTCTACAGAACCCAGGTCGTGGGTTGGGAAGGGAAAATTCTGGTAATTGAGATTTAGTGAGGTAATCTTATCTCTGAGACTAGAAACAGTTCCTGTACATTGTGTTTCTTTGTAATATGCTGCCATATATATATATATATATATATATATATATATATATATATATATATATATATATATATATATATATATAT
>JAYMFT010177368.1:0-12117 GCA_038088735.1 Panulirus argus
AAGAATTTCCGGCGGAGGTGAGCGAGGCTTCCCCCCCCCCCTCCCTCTCGCCGCCATCAACCACCCTCACCCCCAAACCCCAGCCAGCCAGCTATAGGACGCCCCACTGACACCCACTCGGCCTTGGTAATCACGTGGCCCACCATGCCTACTACCCCACCAGGCCTACTTCGCCCTCCACTGCCATAGTCCAACAGGGTAACCTGCGTCACATCCACCCGTATCTCTGTAACTTTATACAGTCAAGCTTATTGTTGTCTTGCCCTCGTCGTAACGTGTAGGAGGGTAAATAAAGTGATTAGATTAAAGCACCATGACATATCGATATATTTTTGTGTAGGCAGGAGGAAATCTGAATTTGTTGTATGGCTTGCCATCTATTTTTCCCTTCAACCAGTTCGTACAGATCTTGTAATGCTGAGTTCCCCTGGCTGGTACTCCTGCCGACAGGTTTCTGCTGCCTCGCCGGAACGTTGCTGCAGCCCCGTCAAAACGTTTCAACACCTCTGAAACTTCAGACGCAACGACGAATTGTGGATGGAGTCCCTTATTTCTTAAGAATATTTTCTTGAAATCTGAATCTGAAACCTTTCGAAACATTTCTGTAGCCCCGAAAGAACGTTCCTGCAGCCCCAGTAGAACGTTGCTCCCGGGCCCGTCAAAAACGTTGCTGCAGTCTCGTTGAAATAGTACTGCCCCGACAAAACGTTGTCGCAGCCCCATCACAACGTTGCTTGAGCCCCCGTCCAAACGTTGCTGCAGCAGCCCCCGTCCAGTGCCACTGTGTTGACATTCATCCGGGATGAGTTCCCAGATATTCCAAGAGACTGATCCTCAATATGTCCGATATTTGTAGGTAGTGAGGTGGATGGCTTGCGGCCAGCGTGCGCGAGCAATTGAAGACGATGGTGGTGGTGGTGGTAGTGGCGGCTCCCTCCCGACAACCTGCGGTAGAGCGCCTCCCTGTGTGTCGCGGGGGCCTGGCAGAGGGAATAAGACACCAGAAACTATAATGGACGAGGCCTTGCGGCACAGCAGGTGGCTCCTGAGAGCATGAGTGCCTCCTGTCTCTGTTCACGTGTGACGTTGAGGAAAGAGAGAGAGAAGATTCTAGTCACTGACGAGGGCTGAGGATCACTTTTATTCAGTACCGAGATCCTCGCAGTACAGGCTGGGTATTATGTGGTGCGTAAGGATCATGCGAGTTTATGAATTTCCTCGGGATGATCGTAGCATCGTTTTGATGGTCGAGGAGGATTGAGGACAGATGCCTTGCCGACAGAAGGGGGGTCATTTGGCTGGTGGTAAGCGTGTGTGGGCTGGTAAAGCTACTGACCACCACCACCACCACCTCCGCCGCCTCTTGCGGAGTCCGTCAGCTAAAGACATTATTACCGCCACCAAAAAATTTTTGCTCTAAGCTGTCCTTTTGTCAGTGGCACCACAGATCCCGTCAGTTCCACGGACATCATCGCGTGGCCTTCGTCCTGGCTGTGTGTGTGTGTGTGAAGCAGGTGGAACGCCATCATGGGTGGATGAGACAGGTGGAGCACAGGAGTGGGTTCAGGCAGGTGGAACACCTCAGTTGGTCATGCAGGTGGAAGGCCACGGTAGGGAAGGACATTACGTTGAGGCCACAGATGGAACTAAGTTTTCTCAAGGTTGAAGCTAATTGTGAAACTAAAGTTTCACGTAGGCTGAGGCCAAATGTGAATCTAAACTTCCCCTCTAAGCCGAGGTGAAACTTAAGTTTTCTCAGGTTTCATCCCTTCGTTGGGGAAAGACTTCGCTCCCCGGCCGTGTTGCCGGCCCATAAACCAGGCCCGGCTAAGCAAGCGAAACTCGTCTCAGGGAAAAACTCCCGTTATGTTAATTGTGGGTTAAGAGTTGGCTGTGGGAGAGCGAGTGTGGGCAGGATTGAGGGCAGTGGCTGAGAGGGAAGGGCAGGGCCATAAAATATCATGGTGATGGCACCCGGGCGACGGCACCATTCATTTGGGCCGTTTGTGCTTGGTTTGCGGGCGCGTTAGGCGGGCAGAGGGCCAGCCTCTCCGGTGATCACCCCTAGCTCCAGGTGTAAGCCTAACAGCTACTTTGCACAAGGTGTGGCCGGCCTGGGGTTCTCCTCTCTCCGCCGCCGCCGACTCTGTCGTGGTGTCTTGGGCGGGGCAACGGATGGTGTGGTCTGCTTGGGAACGAACTGGGTCCAGCGGTGGGCGGGTATGTGTGTGTGTGTGGGTGGCAAGAGAGAGACACACAGGTTGGTCTGCTGGCTGGCAGGACTTCTGTTTGGTAAAGTGGCTGGACGCGGAGGGGCCCGTTGGTGTTGCTGGGGGCACTGTTGGGGTGGAAGAATAGGGGAGCGTAGACCCGATAAAGCAGGGTGAAAGGAGGTCGCCCTAGGGCTTTGGGGTGGGGGGATACTGGAGGAGATTGGGGTATGAGGGCTGAAGGGAGCGCACGGAGGCCCAGCTTGGGAGGAAGAGGAGGGAGTGAGGTGGATTGGGATGCTCCTTGGGGCTGGGAGGGAATGCACTTTTGGGTCTGCGTAGAGACCTCAAGAGGAGATGCAGTCTCGTGGAGAGAGGGACCACGATTAACGACGTCAGGACATTCGGAATGAATGAAATGGACCGTTGGCAGATGGTCGCGGGGAAAAATTGATCGCTGACGCTAAAGGCCAGGCCATCACGCCCGAGAACCGTCTTCACGGGTCGTGCCGTCGTACTCAGTTAATTAGATTCATTGACAGGAAAGTGTGTTTCGGGAGTTTCGGTAAAATATATTTTTTTCTTATACTAATATCTAAGAAGGATGCGCTTGTACACTGAACTGCTCTTAAATGCAACTACCACTAATGTGAACTTGAGTTTTATATCAAAACTCTGAAGGTATTTGAGACTGTGGTAATATCTGTTGATGCTTCCTCTCCAAGAACTTGCTGTAAAAGATGCTCCTTCAATACAGTGGATGCGTACAAGACTACAGGAACCTTTCCCGGTTGGGTACAGGGCAACTTGTAAACACGTGGGGAGTCTTACTGTGAGTGACCGGGATGGCGGAGAGTACATGGGAAGGAGAGATAACAGGAGGACCGACGGCCCATGACGAGTTTATCTGCCGAACATTAGGCCTAACACAGCAATAGAAACGTGAGGGCGAAGAAGCAGGAGGCACTCTCTCTCGTCCACCTCTCCCTCCTACTCAACTGCCGGCATGAAAAACAGATGAGAAAGGGATGAGGGTGGGGAACTTGCTACCATGAACATTTAATAGGAAAGTGTTTATGGGAATGGAAAGTGTCGAAATAAGTTAAATGATCATGGCGCCGATGTGGTGTTGCTTGTGGTGATGTGGTGGTAAGTGTGTGGTTGGTGACGTTGACTGTGGTGGTGTAGTAATGGTGCCGATGATGATATGTTGGTGGTGGGTTGTCATGTTGGTGATGGCGCGGTGGCTCGTGGTGCTGGTGTTGTTGGAGGTATGGTGGTGACGGTGGTGGTGATACGGTTCTAACATCACCCGACAAGGCGGGAGAAATTGCGGTAAAGGAACTAAATCGCTGGGAACGACTGGAATCACTTGAGGCCATACTCCCTGGAGCGCGGACGGGAGAGTTATATCATCATATGTACCTGGAAAATCCAGGAAGGTAGGGTTCCCAACCTACACTAGGAAATAACATCCTGCTTGCACGACAGGCGTGGAAGTGTTTGTGAAATACAACCTCTGGCATCCAAAGGTGCCACATCCCGGGGCCCAAGACTCTTCAACAACTTGCCATTAGAAACAGCCTGGGATGCACGGTAGAGAAAGTCAAGAGTGCATTGGACAAGTACCTACAGAGTGTACCAGACCAACCTGGCTATGGTAGGCTATGTGGACCTGAGACCCCAGCTAAGGCTTCCAACAGCTTGGTTGACCAACGACCCAGTCCAGCAGCCTGGGCCCCAATCCCTGTCTGTTGGGTTGAAGACTTCAGAGGAACTGCTCGAGGCATCCAGGAGGTGCGGTAGATCGTGATGGTGGTTGGTGGTGGTGGATGTGATAGCGCGGCGGTGATGGTGGTAGCCATGGTGGGAGGGTACCGGTGTGGGTGCAGTTGTTGGTGACGGATTTGGGCAAGGGCGTGACCTTGGCTACCTTTACTGTATCGTAATGACCTCTGGCTGGCGGCTCGGCCCCGCAAGACAACCACGTTTCCTTTCCCAGGCACACACCCTCCTCACCCTTCCTGACTCATGAGTAACGACGCCACGACCCATGGATATAATGGCCTGGCTTTCGACCTGACCTCCAAGGGTCGGGGCAAAGGGCATGCCGTCATTTGATCCAACCGAAGGCTTGCGACGTCTTGCTCAAGGTGTTAATTTCTTATCTGTTTTAGGCACGTATAAACTCTGGCAGCAGTTTAGATGTGGCTTTTGGAAAGAGTTTAAGGCATTAGCAGTTTAAGTGTACCGTTCGGTTACTTAAAACTCTAAGCAGTTTAGTTGTAGCGTTTGGTTAGAGTTTATACTCCAAGCGGTTTATGGGGTACCGTTTAGTTAGAACTTAAATGCCGAGTTGTTTAAGAGTACCGTTTGGTTTTGAACTCCTAGCAGATCAGCGTTACTGTTTAAAGAATAATAAATAATCCTGGCCGTTTAGATGTACCGTTTAGAATGTTTAGAATCATATCAGTTTAAGAGTTCTGTGTTGTCCAGTTGATAACGCCGAAGTTTACTGCTTTACACGAGGTGATTTGGACGCACTTGCGGGGATCCACAGGGAGGCGCAGTCAGTCTGTCTGGTTTTTGCTCTGTATCGCTTGTTACTGTTATCCGAATCGTCTTTCCGTTCTCGTGCAGGTTGGCGCAGTTATCACTTTTACTCCATCCCCAGCTCGGATGCCCGGGGGAACCCGCGCCCGTTGCCCTAACCTAACTAAACTTAAAGGCTTTTGTGTTTTTCTTTAACTAACGTACCACAATCAGACCCATGGGCTTTAAGACAACCCAGTTTAACCCAAGAGCTCTCCTGACTAAGCTAAACGGCTTTTAAAACCTAATCTAACCTTACTAAGCTTGAGGACTTTCCAGACTTAACACACTCAGTCGCAAAGACTTTACTAACCTTCCCTCCTCAGACACCAGGGGCTTTCCCTCACCTGGCCTATGGGGTTTCCAGGGCGTCTCCAGAAGGGGTTTCAGGTGGACTGTGGCCGGGGCCTCCGGTACAGCCTGGTGGTGCTGCCACCGCCACAGCTGGTCAGTGCACCACCTGGTGTTATTTACGTGTACTATCTCTCGTCGGGCCGGTTCATCGCTATCATCATTATCGTTATCTGGTATTCATCATGGGTGTTATCATCATCATCAATACCACGGGAGTAGCTCTCATTATCATCGCGGTCAGCCCGTGTACCGTCACGGTACTCATCACCTTCATTGTCGTCATGGTCAGTACCATGAGTCCCTATTGATGCTAAAGAATTTTGTGCCATTTTCATCAGTCTGTGTAACTGGGTTATTTACATTTGCGAAATATATTTTTGTCTTTGGATCACAGCTTTGATATTACGCTACGTTCGTTATTTATTGATTTGTATATTACATTATGTAATACGCTGTTTTGCGTGTCACTAATTGCTGTTTCTTTCTCCACAGGTAAGCGATAATGTCCTGCAACTGGGAGAGGTAGAGAGGGGCATCTCACGGCACAGTAAGGCACAATGTGTATTACCCTAAGAGGGATACATGTACATGTATATATCGTTGCCAGCACCCTCTGTTGTTCTATTTGGTCGTTAAGTCAATGGCTAATGGCATTTTACATTGTAAGTGTTCGTAAAAGTTTACGAAAGTGCATTGCTTGTAGAAAGTGCCGTGTGCATACTTGGAGGCCTGTTAATGTCGTGAGCTTAAATGCACACCTTCTCGCCTTTGTCAGCACACGATACAGAAGTTAATCGACAGTATTTTTATATTGGCGTTAAAGGTACGCTAGTTAATTTGAGATACATTATGATTTCAGTCTGTTGTAGGTACGTTTATTTACAGTGATCCCTGTTCGTAGCCAGGAGATAGTAGTAAGTGTGGTGATGCACTATACCTTTCTAGGGGATCACTCTTGTGCTGGAGGGGTAGCCCTACCAGCTGCCCCGGGTCGGTATAGGCCTAATTCATGGTCTTAACCCAGACAGAAATTTCTCTTAATATTTTATGGATATTATTATTATAATTATTGTAATATTATCATTATTATTATTATTATTATTATTATTATTATAAATATTATTATTATTATTATAAATATTACTATACATTTTATTATTATTATGTATTTTTTCATAACTGTTTGTCCACCATTAGAATAAGCGTTTTGAAAGTTGTATCAGAAAACGTTTGAATATTTGAATAAGTTAAAAAACGTTGACCCGGACGTGGTTGAAACCTCCTGACGTTTTTTTGGCGTCGAAACGTCAAAACATGCGGCGTGAAGTCTCGCTCCTTGCGTCCTTCCACGACGTAGGATAAAAACAAATAACTTTACCTCCTCACCTTGCGCTGTTCCCCGGCCAGTGTACGTGTACACCCAATCACAGAGGCCGGAAGGAGCGCAAGGATTTTTTTTCCCCCTTTTTGTCAATTGCCATAGTTTGTTTACGCCGTTGCTGTGCGCGTTGATGCACTCGGGTGGGTGTGTGTTGACACGCAGTGAGCGAGTGTCAACAGAGAGCCGTATCCGAGTCCGGGTGTCCCATCTTCCTCACGCCAGTCCTATTTCCCCGAACCCGTGTCGCATTTTCTGCACCCGGGTCCCATTTTCTCTACTACCCGATTCCAATGTCCATTTTCACGCGAGTACCATTTTTTTGCTTTGGGATCAAGTTTCATTTTCTGCACCGTGGTTCTGATTTCTACACCGGTGCTTCATTTTCTACGCCCGAGTCCCGTTTTCTTCATCCGTTGAGAATGTATTTAGCATTTTTTTTTCGTGCCTCATGCCGTGTTGTGTCGTGAGTTGATACCAAACGGTTGTCGTTTGGTTACCAGAACCGGAGGATTGTGTTGCGTGTTCCTTCCAGCGTCTTGTGTTGCGTGACGTCTGTACAGCGTCTAGCCTCCCCCCCGTTTCAGTGCTTTTTGTGTTGCATGTTGCCACAGAAAATGTCGTCGCGGTCGTTGCCTCTCAGCTTTACCTTTTGTAGGATTAGCTGTACTTTTTTGTAGGTTCAGCTGCGCACTTTGTAGGATCCTATGTGCCTTTTGTAGGGGTCAGCGGCGCACTTTGTAGGATCCTATGTGCCTTTTGTAGGGGTCAGCTGCGCACTTTGTAGGATCCTATATGCCTTTTGTAGGGGTCAGCTG
Organism: Panulirus argus; assembly: GCA_038088735.1. NCBI lineage: Eukaryota > Metazoa > Arthropoda > Malacostraca > Decapoda > Palinuridae > Panulirus > Panulirus argus. Next base: position 7,353 of record JAYMFT010177368.1, read on the forward strand.
CGCACGCTGTAGGTGAATGGGGTGGATGGAGGAGGAGAGAGATTGTGGAATGCATCTGTGAGAGGTGTACGTCAGAATGAGGGAGTAAAGACGTGTAAGGTGAAGGAGAGTGCGATAGAGGCAGGGAGGAGAGAGTATAGATTGCATCTGTGACGTTCACAGTAGAATGAGGGAATAAAAGAGAAATGTGAGGGAGAGTGTGATGGAAGGAGGAGAGGGGGGGGGGGTGTAGAATGCATGTGACGTTTACTGTAGAATGAGGGAGTAAAAGAGAGGTGAGGGAGAGTGTGATGGAAGGAGGAGGGAGGGTGTAGAATGTATCTGTGGGGTTTATGCCATAAACCTATCATGATAGCGATCCCTTGTTGACACTGCACTCCAGAGCATGGTGGATACCAGCCGCTGGCCTCTCTACCTGCTGCTGCTGCTGCTCCTGCTGTCGCTGCCTCTGCTGCAGCTCTTCACCGTAATCGCTGCTGCCTCTCCTGCCTCCGCTGTCGAAGGCAGCTGCCCACTATATCGTTCAGTTGAACTATGGTGATATTAGGTCCCTGGTCGAAATGTTGGGGTTAGAGAAGAGCCCCTCGGGACCGAGTGAAGTTACATGTAAGTGAACCGCTTGAGCACGACGGTACGACTCCGGAATAAGGTCTATAGTGACGTATCTAGATCCATTATCCGGGATGGGGCTCATGGTGGTCCCCATTAGAGTTCTCTCGTCCGGCAAGAGGTGTGGAGTGATCGTTTTCGTGATCTGTTATCCGGAATGTGGTCTAGAGTGATCTTCCTTTAGTGATCTGTTATCCGGAATGAGGTCTAGACTAGTCCCTCCCGGGAGGAAGAAGTAATATTCTGCTCATTACAAGATAATTAACCACATTCAAATTGTTTCATATTGTAATTATTTTGTTTACCTCTACGTTTTGTTTGATTGGTTTCTGTTGGCTTCGTATTTTATGTAGTGTTTACAGTGTCTGCATTACTTTAAAGGGGCATAAATTTCCAGTCGTTCAAAGAATTGATTTGAGATTGCTGTGGGGGTCATCATCGTAGACGCTGGACGCTGTGGGGGTCATCAGCAACCATTTGGCTTTCACCCGAGAGCCTGCGTTGTGGTGGTTCATGAGTGTAGACCTCTGGTGGCTGGGACCGGTCCCCGACTCCCTCCCAGCCGGCCGATGGTCTACCGCCACAAACCACTGTGGCTAATGCTGGCCCGCTACCACTCTCTCGTTAAGTGAAACCGTTCGTTACGTTGAACAGTCTTTACCTCCTCTCCTCCCTCTCTCGCGTTCATTGGAAGTGAGGAGGAAGGAGGGGATGGACTGAGGTTGCAGAAACATCGAGTGAGTTTTCCCTATGCGGGTGTCCCTCAGGGTCAGTACCTGGTGCCCCTCCGGTTTAAGAGAGAGGAACCACCTTCTCCGGCCGCGCCGTCCACCTCTTCCTGCTGCTGAGTAACAGCAGCAGCAGCAGACAGCGCCACCTGTGGCTGTGGAGGGTGAGGGAGCTTTTATCAGCTCCACAGGTCGTATGAGAGATCCTGGACCACCGCAGATCGCTCTCTCCCTGTTCCTCGCTCTGACCATCACCTGGACTTCTTTACTCCCATACTTGGTCTTTTGTTGATGTTTCTTCCCCTAACTCTGCCTCCTCTTCCTTCTTCTTCATCTTCTTTTATTTATCATTTGCTCTTCATTTTCATCCCCTTCCCCCACGACCTATATTTGTGAATTGTACCATCCGTGGTACGCATGGACAGATGACATTGGTAACTCCTCATCGGCAATAGTTGCGTACAGGCAAGGACTGCAAATAAGAATCGCGTATTGTATTATGTGGTTAGCCACCCACGTCAGAGAGAGAGAGAGAGAGAGAGAGAGAATTAAATCAGGAGACCCTGGGAAGGAGGGAGGGAGGGAGGCCACTGCTGGTGCGGTGTTGTGTTGTGGACGTGAAATACGGGTGTGCGATAAGCCGGTAGCTGCTGGCCCCGTCGTAAACGTCCGCGCCTCGCCCCCTCTGGACTTTTAAAACAATTGAAGGAAGCGGCCTAGTTACTTGGGGAGGCTCGGGTGGTTTATGGCGATGTGATTGAGGCCGTCATAAACCCAAGTCCCTGCCATAAACCTGGCAGTGGCGGGGAAGGATGGCGAGATATGTGGAGGGGAGGAGGAGGAGGTGGGGGGGTGGGGATGGTGGTGGGCCTCTGTGGGTCTACAGGTGGGGGGTTTTCTTGGCGTGTCACCCACTGCTGCTGCTGCCTTGACTCCAGTCTCGTTACCCTCCCGTTTTCTGAATGCCGAGGGCTCCAGTTCGATACCAGGGCTTAAAATGAAACTCGGAATGAGGGCCAAAGACGTAAAAGAAGACGGCAGAAGTGGACGAGAAGAATGCAGAGGTATTGTGGAGACCTCGCAGGTCACAGCTGTTGGGGAAGAGCTAGAGTAAGGCGAGGAGCTTCTTATCTGTGTGGTCCCACAGGACTCATTACTTGCTCCTCTGCTGTTTCGACTTTTCGTTTTTCCTCCATTTTGATATCCCCTGGAACCGATTCCTCCCCTCTGGTCGGTCCCTCGACCGTATCTTATCCTTTTTGGGCGCAACGGTACGACCCTTGGGGAGTGCTCAGGGGTCCTACCGCCGCCGTGCTCATGGATCGTGCCTTCGTGCTGAAGGATCGTGCTGTCGTGCCTGATGATCGCACAGTCGTATTCAAGGGCTTGTGCCCTTGTGCTCCAGGATCGTACCGTAGGGCTCGAGGATCGTACCGTCGTGGTTGAGGGTCGTACCGTCGTGGTTAAGGGTCGTACCCTCATGCTCAGGGATCGTTCTCTCGTGTTCTGGAGGTCAAGAAAAAGTGATCACTTGGGCTGTAGAACAATGAGGTGCTTGCCTCTCCGTGTGTACTTCCCTCTTTCGCCTCTATGGCACCTGCATGTATGGACCTTATCGTATTAACTTGAAGTGAAATGCATTAGCGTAACGTAAAGTGCAACCAGAGATATTGTTACTTGCGTTTATTTCAAAGTGGAGTGCGTTAACGTAGCGTAAAGATGTTATGAGCCATTGTTAACCTCATTGTATTTTGATTTTAATTGGCTTAAATGTACATAAACGGAGCATTACGGTGATTGCATGGGTGAAGGGTACAAGGCTTTTAGTGGGGGGGGGGGGGGCGGGTGGAGGCAAGCACGGCAACTTGGGGAGAATATTTGCATTCGGTAACCGGGCTGTGGTTAGGGTTTGTCTGGCGCTGCCGTGGGTTGGCTGTGGTCGGATGTGTGAGGGCGGGTTGCTCTTGCTGTGGTCAGCGTCCCACCACACGAGGCGCGTCAGACAGTGTGATGAACCGATCCCGGCCACACCAGAGAGGCCACACCTCCACTCTGCCCCCGATGGTGCGGCCTGATAGCCAGCCCAGCCCCAGACCAGACACTCTTGATGCCCGGATACACCGGACCACTCTCCTCTCCTCTCCCGCACGTAGACTCTCTCTCTCTCTCTCTCTCTCTCTCTCTCTCTCTCTCTCTCTCTCATGCCCAAAGGTAACATGCCGTTAATGCCAAGGATTATACACCCAATATCCAGGGCATATATGTATGTACGTGGTTCATTGGCTCTTAAATCACATACACGTGGTCAGCGCCTCCTCTCGCTAACATGCGTACACGGCGGTATAAACTTTCTCCCAGCATCGCACACGGGGTGTGAACCTTCTCCCCGGGTAGCGTACACGGGGTGTGAACCTTCTGGCAACGTACACGGGGTTTGATCCATATCCCAGTAAATACACGGGGTTTAAACGACCTTCCTCGCAACATACACGGAGTTAAAACGTTCCCGGCGACGTACACTTGGTCAGAACCTCATACCGGTGTCATACACGAGGTAATCCTTCTTCCGCGGGGTTCACACATGGTCACCATGCAGAGGTTAATACGTGGTGTCCCCCCCCCCCCTCCTTGGTGCACAGGATCGGCTCCCGTGGAACACGTGGTCGGGCGTGAATTAAGAGCAAATGGCGCTCCAGTTACTACTGGGAGCCGAGGAGACCTTGTGGGGCCGGCCAGTCATGAATAATATGACTTCAAGATTAGCACTGCCGGTGGTGGGCCCTGTGTGAAGATCTCCTCTGCCAGCTCAGCCCCCAGGAGCCATTTAAACTGGGTGGGAAGTACGTGCGCGGGGGAGAGAGGAACTGCTACTGTGAAGGACTGGCGGTAAAGAAAGACAACGGTGAAGGGTCGTGAAAAATGCAGTACCTAAGCAGAAAGAGAGAGAGAGAGAGAGAGAGAGAGAGAGAGAGAGAGAGAGAGAGATCTTTTACTTCTCTATCAAACTCTCTTCCATTTTGCTTTCCCATTTTATCAATCTTTCTCCTCCAGTTTCTGCTTCTCTTCCATCCATCTTTTCCCTCTCAGACACTACATCCATTAACAGAGTCTAACGACTGCAAACATGCCTCTTGTGCAGGAGTCAGGTCCTGTGGCTTAGGCCAGTCTTGGTAAAAAAAAAAACGTCCGACAGAGTCAGCTGACCAGCCCCAAGTGGGCAAACATCCATCTGACGAAATACATCATCCAGCAAAGCAGTTAATGGCCAGCGCCATCCTGATGAAGCATTCTCGACTGGAAACCGCGACTGCCAAATACGAAGCCACAAATAACATTCATAAAACGATGAACACCGCTGGAGAGAGAGAGAGAGAGAGAGAGAGAGAGAGAGAGAGAGAGAGAGAGAGAGAGAGAGAGAGAGAGAGAGA
>JAYMFT010177379.1:0-12116 GCA_038088735.1 Panulirus argus
CCCTTGAGCTTCGTTTCACTCAGAGCCAGAACATCCAGGTTTCTTTCCTCAAACATACTACCTATCTCTCCTTTCTTGTCATCTTGGTTACATCCACACACATTTGAACACCCCAATCTGAGCCTTCGAGGAGGATGAGCACTCCCCGCTTGACTCCTTCTTTTGTTTTCCCTTTCAGAAATTGAAATACAAGAAGGGGAGGGTTTCCACATACACACACACACACACACACACACACACACACATCCCACTCCTGCCCCCTTTAGTCACCTTCTATGACATGTGGTGGAATACATGGGAAGTATTCTTTCTCCCCTAAACTTGTGTATGCTGTCTGCAATTACTATATCTTTATTCAGGTTAGTGCATTCAACTACCACGCCTTAACTATAGTACTTCACATATTTCTCAAGTTTCTTACTCAGTTTTATTACTTGTCCTTTGGTTAACCTATCTCTACATCTTTTGAAGAACTGTTCACTGTTTACATCATCAGTCTAGTTTATTCTGGTACTAACCCCATTGCTTTACTCTACAGCTTCCCTATTAATTCTTTGTACTTCTTTAAGTGCAAAAACCAAACCTATGAAGCTTTCCTGGCTGTGCCTGAATGTTTATCTATATTTTCTTTACTCTGGCATATGGATCCCTATTTGGCTGTTTCATGTATTTCATGAGGTTGTAAATTATTTTTCAAGCTCTAAGTACAACATATTAGTTAGCTTATTGGCACAAAAAACGGTATCTATCCAGAAATGAATACAGATTCATTCAGCTGGCAGTTTTGTTCATTAGTTGAAGAATATTTTACTGATCTTTTCTACTTAATGTTAAATTATTCTATCATATTTCTTTGATAAGCTTTCCATTTCACTCCATATCAATAACTCACATTAACTTCTCTTTTGTTATTCTCAAAATAGGTAATCATTCAAAGGTTAATGAGAATGATAGCACTCCTATATATTCAATTTGAATTTCCTAGTCTTCCCTCCCAACCTACTATCTTAATCCTCAAAAGGGCACAGCAAAATGTTACATCCAAATGATATATCATTCAGGGGTCCATTAACACTCCACTTCCCCTCTTACTTGTACTAAACAGGCCAGAAAGAACTGATGATCCCTTTTTAAACAAGTTTCTGATGATCCCTTGTTAAACATGTTTCAGGCAAATACAGTATCATAATTCAATATATTAATGCTTAGGTTATATGTAAAAAATTTCAGTATAATACAGTATCATAATTCAATATATTAATGCTTAGGTTATATGTAAAAAATTTCAGTATAATGTAATACTGGTTAGATATCAGAAAAAGAGATTTTCTTGCCACTCTATTGAACAGAAATTGGGAAATAAAGTAAACAGTGATGTCTTGCTATTTATTAGACTTCATCTTAAACCTGCACTGTAAAAACGCTGTAGCTGTTGATAATATCAATTTCATTTTGTAGAAATTAAAGATAAGCTTCAAAAGAAAATAACAGTACTACTAGTTTATAGGACCCCAGCACTGACATCAAAGGTAGATGAAAGAATTTATGATCAGCTAGTGGAAATCTGTAAAGAACATGATTTCATCACAGAGAGAGATTTTAATGTATGGTATCTAAGTGGGGAATATCTCTTTCCAGTAGCTCTGGGCACAGGTTCTGCTTGAATTTACTGGACAGTCCCCTGATATGATTAACTGAGAACATACTCATAATAAGATATTAGATTTAGTTCTGGTTACAACTGAGGTTCTCATTCATAATGGGGAAGATTGGTAAATGTAATCATCAACAAATTAGTTTTAGGGTAATTTTCACTGTTTCATTTTACACTAGTCAACATGGTCACAAAAAATATCAAATTTCAAACTGCTGGTTTTAATGATATTCACAATGTTGTCAGTAAATCTTTAAAAGTAATAGAGGGAATATATGTGCCAATGTGTAGCAGACATTTCTTTTTCCAAAATGAAGTCAAACTGGTGAAGTGATGAAATAAAGAAGTGCCTGTTGTCTAAGAAGGGAGCAGATATGGAACTTAAAGAGATCAATAGCCAACATGATAAGATTAATTCATGTAGATATGCATAGAGAAACTAAGAGAATCATGTCACAGCACATGTCAATATATGTCACAGTAAATGTCAATATGAGGCATATTTTGCTTAAAATAGCAAAACACCCATTGGAGTTTTACAGTAATGTTAGCTGCAAGAGTCATTACCCAGTCAATTGGTCAATTTATTATAAAAACTGGTGTCCTGATTCAAAACAAGGAAGCCTTGGCAAAGACCTTAATCTATTTCTTTTGCATCTGTTTGTTTTCTTTACCACTGGCCTCTGGTGACAGGTTAGGGATGTCAAAAGCCATTCTCTCTCATATTCAGATCCATGCAGCTTATTTAGTTCTAAATAATATTCACAGAGGGCATTTTTCCCAGTGTCCCATCCTCATTACTGCTCACTGTACCATCCTGATTGTTCCTTCATTTATATCATTGTATATTTGTTCTGGATTGTTAACATCCTTTGGAGGATTTTATAATATAAACAGCACTATTCACTTCTTTCCTTTTACTATTCTCACTATCTATCTCCTGAATGGGTCTTCTTCCACTGTCTCTTGAAACTTAAGACTAACTCTTACTCGGAGGGCCAATATTTCTCCTCCTTTGCCCTCTCTTTCCAACTTTATAATTATGCACCCCTCAAAACAGACTAAATGAGATGTTACCTCTTCAAAGAGCTTTATTTCCATAGCTCTAACAATAAAGGTGCACTTTCCCTGATATGATCCTTAAATTCCAGCTGTTCTCAATATACTACTAATCCATTTGCATTTGTATACATTATTTTCAGTCTGACATTACCATCACCTAATATTACATCTCTGCATTACAGGCCTGGATGTTCGGTCCTCTTCTCTCATTTGGGTCTCCCTTTGTTTTTTAACTGTATTCTTTATTTTCTTTTTCTTGCTTACCTCAGTCTATTGATGCTGATAAATACCCCACTGAATTCCATCTTGTTTCTAAGTTTATTAGCCAGCATAAGTACCTCCTAGCTACATGGCCCCAAGAATAGACCCCTCTAACGGTTTATACTCATCAATCATTCTCCCTTCCTCTGGTTATACCACATTTCTACTGAATACCCACAACTAAATTGATTTTGTGTCCACGCCCTTTAACTATATTTTGTGTAATTACCTATTTATACTGCATGGGGAAGGAGTTTCACACCCATGGGGCCTATTTTACAGAGCATTTTCTAGTATTATGCAGCTTTTTATATTTCTGTATGCTGTTTGCATTTATCACAGATTCATTCTTTTTGTTCCATTTATCCACCACTCTTCTAGTATAAAAGTAATTCTTCACATCTTACTTCACATGCTTCGTGCTTAATTTCATGTTATTTCCTCTGGTTGTTCTAACCGTACATCTCAAAGGACTGTTAACTGTATGTCATAAGTCTGTATTAAAAAACTGAAGTTCATGATCAGGTCATCCTTTACTCTTCTCTCGTCCCAGGTGGGTGAATTCTAGGCCTCTAGCCTCTCCCCGTAACTCAGCTCTCTTAATCCTGGTGCCACTTTTGTTAAGTTCCATGGGATCTTCTTTATTGACTTTCTGTGTTTCTTTAGGTGTTGTGACCAAATCTGAGGAGTATATTTTAGTTTTGGCCTTATCTGGGATGTGAAGAGCTTACTCAATATTTCCTTATCATTGAACTTGAATGCAATTCTAATATTTACTTGCAGAGAGCTGATGTCCTCAACTATTCTTTGACATTGGAATTCTCATGATACCTAGGGGAAGACGCTGACTCCAAATCTCTCACACACATAGGGTGAAGGTGTGTGGAGGCTTTCAGAAATGAGGAAATGATCTGGGTGGGAAGAGCAGTGAAATTAAGCTTGGAAGAGATTTGTGTAAAGAAATATCTGGAGATATCGAGTACAGAATGGCAAAAGGTAGTAGTAAATACAGCTATGGGAGTGGGTGTGGGTGAGAATGGGAGGTATTTAGATGAAGCAGTGCTGGCATCTGTAGGAAAAATGTGTAGCACTTAGAGGATGGGAGGTGACATTGAGAAAGGGTCGTAAATGGTGGGATGAGAAAGTTAGGCTGTTAGTGAGAAAGAAAAGAGAGGTCTATGGGCACTCAGGCAGTAGTTACAGAGATAGAATGTGATCGAGTGGGAGACTTATATGAAAAAGTGGAAGGAGGTCAAGATGAAGGTGTAGGGGCAAAACAAAAAGGACAACTGAGAATTGGGGTAAGTTAGTATCATCACACTTAGAGGAAAATAAGAAAATGCTTTGGAAGGAGGTTAATAATGTGAGGAAAACAAGAGAAATGGGAACATCAGTAAAGAGGGAGCACATGCAAAAGTGGTAACAGGCAGTGATGAGGTAAGGAGCAAGTACTTTAAATGATTACTGAAATATGTTTGACAATGAGGCAGCAGATGTATGGTGTCCGGGTTGGGAAGACTATGCTGTCCCTCAATCCTTTCTTCATTTTCATACTTACACCTCTACCCTTCAGTTCTCTATATAGGGGCCCAATGACTCTTCAACCTGTACTGCTCTCTCCTTTACCTCTCCTTCCATATCACCAAGCTTACCCAAGACAGCTCGTAAATATTTAAATTCTCACACCTCTTCCAGTCTTTCTCCCCTTTTATCTATAACACGGTTCACACATTCTTCTTTTATTCAAAAGTATTTTGCAAAATCTTTACTTTCATTCTGTTTCCTTTCAAACACCATTACTATATTTTTACTTGCATTTACCTTCAATAGCCTATACTTACACACATCATAAAACACACAACCTTCTACAAATCCATTCCACTCTCCACAAACAACACAGTATCATCCACAAACAAGGTTGTCACCAGCCACCATACCTAATGAGCATACTACATCTCTACAACAACTTTCCCTAGTTTCACTTTCACCTCTATTATCACTCCATCCATACATACACTGAAAAGCCATGGTGACATCACACAGCCCTGCTTCACAACCACATGTAAAACGTAACTTTCGCTCAACTCTCCATCCACTTTTAGACCGACATTTGTTACTCTACAGAAGGCTTTCGCAAAATCCAACAGTTGTCCCCCTCCCTAATAAATCCTTAACAACTCCTATGAAGTATTCCACTTGACTCTGTTATATGTTATCATCAATCCATAAAAGCTGCATACAACTTCTTTCCTTTCACTATATACTTTTCCACAGTCATTCTCACTACAAAAATCTACTCCATACATCCCCTAACTTTTCTAAAACACCCTTGCTTCTCACTTAATGTGCATTCAGTCACTTCCATCACTCTATTCATCAATACTCTTGCATACACTTTTCCAGGTATACTTAACAAACTTATTCCCCTACATTTGCTACAAGTATCCTCAGTATCTTTTCCTTTGAATAAAGGAGTAATAGTTTTCTCCTAATCCTCAGGCACAACGTTCTGTTTCCATGCTAAAGCACATATCAAATGCATCCACTCTATCACACTTTCTCCTTAATGGTTCAACATTTCAGCCATAATCCCATCCATTCCTTGTGCCTTTCCTGGTGCCCTTTTTACCTCCCTTATTGTTATAGGCCCATGTACTTGTAATCTATTCCTTTCATCCTCCATACCCTTACATGTAACAAATACACTTCACCATCTCCCACATTCATCAGTTCTTCAAAACACTCTTTCCATCTTACTTTTACTTCCACATTTTGATTCAGCAACAACCATTCCTTACTTGTCACATTAACATTTCCACTCTTACATCCACTTCTTACCTTCTTCACTTTCTTCCAATACAATTTCTTATTTTCCCTAAACTTTTCATTCAATTTTCTTCCAAAATCTTCATGTACTCTTTCTTTACTTTCCTCTATTAGATTTTAAGCATTCTGCTTACACTTCTTCTATTCTTCCCACCTCCTTTGCTAACTTCCACTGGTAAATTCATTTCGAGCAATCTATCATATGCTTTTTTTCTCTTCCACAGCATTTCTAATCTCATTCATCCACCAAGTATTTCGCCTTTTATTCCTTTATCTCATGACCTTGTATCCAACTACCAATTCTACAATGTTTATCAGTCTTTCTCTAAACATTTTAAATACATCACTGACAAATGACTGCATCCCTACATTCAATGCACTTCCACCTACAATTTTGATCAGCCTCCTTTTATACTCCTCATTGCATTCTTCCTGATTCATATTCTTGCTTGCCAACGATTTTAACTTTCCATTTCTCCTTACACCATATCTCCATTTCTCCATGATCCTCACCCACATAAGAACTGCAAAATGGTCAGAGTCTTTAAAAGAATCTTTTCACAACTCTGGCATCTAGCATAGCCTTTCTCAACCTTTCATTCACTGCTGCATAGTCAATCAAACTCTTTTGTTTTTACTTCTATCATTTCTCATCCATTTATACCTATGGATTATCCTGTGCTGAAAAAAGGTGTTTGCAAGGAATAACCTGTTCTCAGTACAGACATCCACAAGATAACTTCCATTCTCATTTATTCCAGGTCCCCCCCATTTACCAATTTCATCACATCCTACCCATTACAACCACCTTTCTGTCCTTCTCTAAACTATTCATAAAGTCATTCAAATTTCTCAAGAAATGCTTCATTTCATCCTTACCTCACACAGTCTTCATATTCACAAGTGCATATACATATACTTATACACACTTCACAATTCCAGTCTTTCTTTTCACCCACACTACTCTTGATCCATTCCATCCATGCTCTGTAACATCCATCCATACTCTAAGTGATAGCACAATTGCACGTCCTTCTTTCTCTCTTCCCTGATAATCATTCATTCCTGTCCATACCACTCCTCTTTCCACATCCACCTATAACTTGCATTCACCATTTCCATTTTAACTCCATACACCCCGCCTAAGGATATGGGTTTCCCTAATCTTCAGCACATCCAAACTATAATCTTCAAATTTCTCCACAATTTCCCTCCTTTCACTCTTACCAGTCATCCCATTTACATTCAGAGCCATCACCCTCATTCACTTGTTCCTTTTACTTGCCAGCATAACTGGAAGACTCCAGTGCCACTTAGCCTTTTGTGCCTCATCCTTGACAGGCCACTGGCGGAGGGCAACTCCATAGCAGTGTTTCCCAGAGGCAGTGGGGCTCCTAAATAGTGTGTAAAACTATAAACCCCAGCACATCTCAAGTGTTTGTCTGTTTTTATGAAACTACTGTTATCCTGATGAAGTATGGCAATGCCTCCCCTTTCTGTTCCAACACTAAGGGTGTAACAACAAAGTCACAGAGAGAAGGTGGGATGAGACTTGGATACTCCAGAAAACTAAGAGTATCCCCTTGAGGCAATGAAATTCAAATTTTTCGAATGTTTTGAGCCCTTAACTCAGTAGCAACAACCTCCTAACCTCATTGGCTATAATAATGCCACTGTGCAAAATACATAACCTTTCCATGGTTTACCCTGGATGCTTCACATGCCCTGGTTCAGTCCACTGACAGCATGTCAACCCCTGTGTACCACATCATTCCAATTCACTCTACCCCTTGCATAACCTCCACCCTCCTGCATGTTCAGGCTTCGGACGCTCAGAATCTTTTTCACTCCCACCTTCCATCTCCAATTTGGTCTCCCTGCTCTCCTTGTTCACTCTACTTCTGACACATATCCTCTCTGTCAGCCTTTCCTCACTCATTCTATTCATATGTCCAAACCATTTCAGCATACCCGCTTCAGCTCTCTGAACCATACTCTTTTTATAACCACACCTCTCTCTTATGCATTCATTACTCAGTTAAACCACCTCACACCACATTTTGTTCTAAATTATTTCATTTCCAATACACCCACCCTAATCACACAGTCTTATCTACAGCCCAAGCCTCACATCCACTTAATAATGTTAGGACTATTATACCTTCAAACATAGCCATTTTTGCCCTTTCATATAAGGATCTCTCTTTCCACACATTCTTCAGTGTTTCTAGAACCTTGCCCCCTCACCCACCCTATAATCTACTTTCGCTTCCATGGTTCCATTTGCTGCCATGTTCACTCACAGGTATCTAAAACATTTCATTTCCTCCAATTTTTCTCCATTCAAACTCACAACCTAACTAACCTGTTCCTCAATTCTGTTAAACCTTATAACCTTGTTTTATTCACATTTACTCTCAACTTCCTCCTTTCACACACCCTTCCAAACACAGTCACCAACTTCTGCAATATTACACTCAAATCTGCCACCAATGCTGTATTATCAGTAAACAACTGACTCACTTCCCAGGCCCTCTCATCCTCTACTGACTGCATACTTACCCCCTCTCTCCTAGACTCTTGCATTTAGCTCCCTCACCACGTCACCAACAAACAAAACGAACAACCATGGTGGCATCACACACACCGCTGCAGCAGATCAATCTTCACTTGGAACCTTGCACTCTCCTCTCTTCTTACTCGCACACATGTCTTACACTCTTGATGGACCTTTTCACTGCTCTTAGCAGCTTTCCTTCCATGCCATATATTCTTAAGACCTTCCACAAAGCATCTCTAACAACCCTATCATAAGCTTTCTACAAATCCATAAATGCCACATACAAATCCATCAGTTTCTCGAACTATTTTTCACACACATTCTGCAAAGCCAACACCTGATCTACACATTCTCTAAAACTTCTAAAACCACACTATTCCTCCCCAATCTGATGTTCTGTACATTCCTTCACCCTCTCTATCAATACCCTCCCATACAACTTACCAGGTATACTCAACAAACTTATACCTCTGTAGTTTGAACATTTACATTTATCCCCCTTGCTTTTATATTATGGCACTATACAAGCATTCTGTCAATTCTCAGGCACCTCAACATAAACCATATATATTACAAATCCTAACTAACCTATCAAGAACACACTCATCCCCTTTCTTAAGAAATTCAACTGCAATACCATCCACTCCAGCTGCCTTTCCAAAATTTCATCTTGCATAAGGCTTTCACCATATCTTCTCTCTTTATCAAACCACTCTCCTTGACTCTCTCACTTTGCATACCACCCTGATCCAAATACCCTACATCTACCACCCACTCATCAGAGACATTTAAAGTTCTTCAAATACTCACCCAATCTTTTCACTTCATCATTACCTATTACCATTTTCCCAAATGCCCCTTCACTGATGTACTCATTTGCTCTGTTTTTCATATGCTATTAACCTCCTTCCAAAATCATCTCATTCTCCCTAAAGTTTACTGATAATTGCTCACCCCAACTGTCATTTTCCCTACTTTTTAATCCCTGCACCATCCTCTAGACCTCCTACCACTTTCTCTTATAGATTTCCCAATCATTAGCACTCCTTTCCTGTAAGTACTGCCCATATACCTGTCTTTTGTCTTTCACTAGCAATTCTACTTTGTCATTCCACCACTCACTACCATTTCTAAACTGCCCGCCTCCCACCTTACACATGCCACACAAATCTTTCACAATGCCAGCACTGCTTCCTTAAACACCTCCCATTCCTCATCCACCCTGCTATCTTTGTTTACACTCATCTCATGCCATTCTAAATTTAATCTCTCCAGGCATTTCTTCACATAAGTCTCTTTTCCAAGCTCCAATCTTTCACCACTCTCTTCTCAACCATACCATTTCCTTTTTTCTGAAACCTTCAACAAATCTTCATCATGATCTCCACAAGGCAATGATCAGACATCCCACCAGATGCCCCTCTCAGCATTTTCACATCTGAAAGTCCAAAAGTCTATATATCATCTGTAATCCAGCAATGCAAACTATCCATCTTTCCAACTCACATACATCTTATCAAACCAAGTATTCCCAAACATTATTCCTTTTTCAGGATACAACTCCATTAGGTTTTCACCATTTCCATTCACATTACTGAATATCCAATGCCCCCAATTATACCCTCAACTGCCATATTACTTACCTCTGCATCTAAATCAACCATCACTAACACCCAGTCTCTTGTACCAAAAGTGCTGACACACTCACTCAGCTGCTCCCAAAACACTTCGCCTTTCATGATCTTTCTTCCCATGGCCAGGTGCGTAAGCACTTATACCAGCCATCTCTTGCAATCCAATTTCATTTTCACCCTCTTTAGTCTAAAGCTCTCTTTCTTACATTCTTTTACACCCACCAACAACTCCTTCAGGAGTAGTGCTATCCATTCCTTAGTTCTTGCCTGCTCACCAACTCCTGACTTTCCTCCTAAGACCTTTCCAAACCATTCTTCCCCTTTATCCTTGAGCTTTGTTTCATTCACAGCCAAAACAACCAGGTCTCTTTCCTTACACATAATACCTATCTCTCCTATATTTTCATCTTGGTTACATCCAAACCTATTCAGACATCCCAACCTGAGCCTTCAAGGAGGATGAGCACTTCCCACTTGACTCCTTCTGCTCCAACTTTTAAAAACTGAAATACAAGAGGGGTGGGGGTGGGTTTCCAGCCCCCTGTTCTCATCCCCTTTTAGTCACCTCATAGGAAATGCAGGGAATGCAGAGGTATGATTCTTTCTTCCCTACCCCTGGGTTATATGAAAATATGTACACTTTTTTTAATATATTTCCTTTCTTGCCATCAAAGAAATAGTATTTTTGGGATACATAAAACACAAATGTTTCAATTTCTGTAAATCCATCATTCTGATACAGTTTAAATCTATTTATAGCTAGTCAATACCACGTTTCCCTTACCTCCAAAGTTTTTCCGAACAAAGGCCTGGAAGTATATCTTTCCACGAGTCATGTTAAGCCTTTCTTGTTTATAGTCTCTACGAGTTGAGTTGTTGGTTAGAGCAGTTAATTCTTCAAGGCTTAGATCTTTTCCAACAATCATGTGACGTTCCAGAATATATCGAACCTGAAAACATAAACGAAAACTTTACAGTGATATCAATGATAGGTTTTAGCTGGCACTGTGATTTTTTAGCCCACCTAGCAATATTCTAACAAAATGTGGTATGTTATGTATAATAAAGTATGATAAATCAAGATAATTACTGCAAATCAAAATGGAGATGGCTAAAAGCAATAACTGGCTCTGATGATTTTCTATTTTTCTGAACTTATAAAGCCTGAAGGGCACCACACACCTAATCATACCTTGCTTATTATTATTACTTTTTTTCAAACAAGTACTCTTGCCAATTCCTGTCAGCTCCAACATTTATAATCATCATCATGACAGAGTCCGTCAAACCTATGGCCCCTAGTCCCCGGCATCATGGGGTGCTAAGAATCTCTGGGTTTCTGCCTGATTCTACTGCCAATGAGAGGGAGGGCTCTGGCAGTAGTAGTACCAGGAACTCCCATGACCTTTCCCTCTCTGTGAAACCTTCTTCTTTTTCTATTCACTATACCAACATTTGTGGTCTCTCTAGTAACCTCTCCTCAGTTGAACACCATCTGTCAAGTACTTCTCATAATATCTTACTTCTCTCTGAGACACAGTTGTCTAATGATGCTGTAAACAGTCCCTTTTTCATATCTAACTATAACCTCCACTCACAATTCCAGTTCAAAGGTGTTGTTTGCGCCTATTCCAACATAAACACACCTGTTGCACACTTTAAGGAGCTTTAGTCTCCAAACTTTGATGTTATGTGGCTCAATGTCTGTCTCCCTACTCCTACACTTATCCTCTGTTTCACCAATTGCTCCCTAATTCTGCAAATTCTATATCCCTCTTCGACTATCTAAACTCCTGCCATGAGACTGTAACATCCCCTCAACTGCAAGCCGAGATCCTCTACTTCGGGGATTTCAACGTTCACCACAAAGAATGGCGGAATTCTTCTCATATGGATGTTGAAGTGATAGGTGCCCTCATGTTCTCCATTCTCAATGATTTAGAGCAAATTAACTCCCACCCTATCCATATATCTGACCGATGTAGCCACTCTCCTAATACTGTGGATTTATTTTTCACCTCTAGTCCATCTTGCTGTACATTTCTTTTTTTTTTATGTTGAAGGCTCCAGTCACAGACAAAAGTCCACATCAAGGCCGGGCCCTAATTGAAATATAGAG
>JAYMFT010177390.1:0-12115 GCA_038088735.1 Panulirus argus
ATCCAATTTTGGAATGTTTCAAAGTTAAGTTCTTCAATTCTTTCTCAAATTAGTTTGGCTCTTTCGTGGAGTAAAACATTTATTGGTGGGAGATCTGCTCTGTGGTGTAGCTCTTCACTTCTCGGAGTGTCTGGGTAGTTAACGTCAAAAATAACTCTCACAGCCGTAATCTGAACCACTTGTAGTTTTCTCATGATCGTATTTTTTACCTGATGTAAGGGTATTAGTGGGTATTCTAAAGCCGATCTGATTAATGTCGTGTATAGTTTCTTCTTATTTTTTGAATTAATGAACCTGAATCTTTGTAACTTATTCAATATACCTTTGGCTCGACACTCCCCTGCTAGTTATTTTCAAACCCAGCAAGGTACCTTCTCTGCTATATGGGAATAGGTTTCCTTGGACTAATATTGGGTCTGTTTTATTCTTTTGCAGTAGGAAAAAATTTGAATTTATTAATGATCGTTTTAATTTTCCATTTGTATTCAGATATATTAATATTTTCAATAGCGGTGGAAGTATATTTCTCCATCAACGCTTGTGAATTTCCTGGGTACGGTATTATCTGAGTGATGTCGTCAGCATACATTATATATTCACTGTACCGTGTTGGCGAGGGCATATCCGATGTGTGCAGGATAAACAATGTTGGAGAAAGACATTTACCTTGCTGGACTCCACTTTGTAGGTGTATAGAAGGTCCTGTGTAATTTCCTATATTGAGGTATGCTTCCCGATCGTCAATTAGTCGCACAAAAGTTGCTCATAGGCTTTGGTAGTCCTAACTGTAACAGTTTATATTTTAAGCCTATATGCCAAACTTTGTCGAACGCCTTTGAAACGTCTCTCAGTACAATACTGACTTGGTGATTTTTCGCTTTTTCTTTAGCCAATATTTCAGTTACCGTAGCTGTAGCTGTTTGGGTTCCTCTCTTTTTCCTGAATCCGTGTTGTCTGGAGTTAATTAAGTTTTTCTCCTCTACATGTATTATAAGCCGATTGTTTATTATCTTTTCTAATAATTTTCCAGTAATTTCCAATAATGAAATGGGTCTGTAATTGATAATAGATTTTAGGTCTAGTCCTTCTTTCGGTATGAAGATGACTTTAGCTCTTTTTGATATGTCCGGAAAGTATCCTGAAGCTAAGCATGCACTGAATATTTCTAACAAAGTTCTGATGGCATTTTGGGGAAGGTTGAAGAGCACATTTCTCGTGATTCCCCTGAATCCTGGCGCCCTTTCTCGAAATCGACGTAGACTGCGAAGTAGCTCCCCTTCTGTGATTCTTCCAAGTTCTTGTACTGAATTCATGTCTATTGCTACGTTAGGTGCTGTTCGGTCTAGTCGGCTGTTTAACCAATCTTTGATTTCATCTCGTGCTCGCGTTCTTCATCGAAGTTCTCATTTTCCTCTTCCGATGTTTTGAAGTTATTGGACCATCCTCTTCGAAATGCCGCTTCTTTTTCCTCATCTTCATACAGTTTTGTCCCATTGTGATCTTAAACATATTGCACATTAACTTTGTCTGACCTCATCATACATACAAATTTACCTCCTTATCAATGACGCCTCGAGAAACAAACCACATCTGAAAGTATATATACGAGTCTCCCTTTGGCAACACCATCAACAGCAGCTCTCCTGACGTCATTACGCTTCAGCAAATTATCAGTAACCTTCAGGAGTGGAGTACGGCCAACGATATCACCAAAAATCACACCTGGACTGTAAACCAAGACTGGGTGCACACAACATCCGGCCCCCTGCAATCACACTAATCTCTGGCGTCCACCAAGTGTCACAGTAGATGACAGTTTAAACTAGAAGTCATGTAAGCACCATCGTCAAATCTTCCCCCTTTGGTCACTGCCTCTTCCGTCGACGGTAATTACTAGACGTCTCATCACCTAAGATCAGGAATGTTTCTACCATCTTGATTTTACCCAATTTCACCTACGCTCCCTAACCCGGCCCTCCCCTTAACAATCATACAGAGGGACCAACTGAAAGAGCGCAGAAAAGAGCGTGCAGAATCATGGTAGGTCCATCTTACACCACCTCAACTCGTAGAATCTTTCCACCCTCTCTGACTAACGCCAGCAGCTCTTACAGCAGTTTTGCAATAAACTGCTGACACACCCCCTAACACCGAGACCTCAAACCCCCCCCCGGTACACACACACACACACACACACACACACACACACACACCAACCACCGTCTGTCACTACAACCGACCTGCACCAGTCAGAGTTCGTACAGTGATATAGGAACCATCCTGTATCTACCATTGTCAACGTCGTAGATAATCCATGAACAAGTGGATAGCTAAGCAAGTGAACAGCCCAGTTTTATCTTACTTTAAGCTACGTGGTATGTCAGTTACTATATTAATGTAACTATTTATTATTGAATGTTCAGCAAACGAGAGAAAATAGAGTAAGACTCAGAGGTCATAGAGTCATTTTGGATTGCACGAATTATTTTTTCATCAATAACATTTTGGGGGGTCATATGTAGTTGCCCTTGACATATCTAAGGCTTAGGACAGGGTGTGGCATCAGGGTCTCATCTCTAAACTTCCCTCTTTTGGCTCTCCTTCCTCTCTTTGCGCCTTCATATCTAGCTTCCTCTCCGGCCGATCTGTCTCTGTGGTTGTTGATGGATCAGCCTCCCCACCTTTTCACCATCAACAGAGGTGTCCCTCAAAGTTCTATCTACCCTTTCCCCCCCCCCCTTTTTTTTTTTTTTTAAGGATTTCCTCTCCACTACAAATAATCCAATGCACTCATACGCTGACGACTCAACACTGCATTCATCCACATCCTTTAATTCTGCTCCCTCTTCTCTCAGTCGATCTTGACACAGCTTCCTCAATAAACTCAGACTTGGACAGGATATCTCAATGGGGTACACAAAATCTAGTTTAGTTTAATGCCGCAAAGACCCAATTTCTACCCATTGCTCCATCAAAAACTCCTCACAACTCTCGTCTCTCCTTTGACGATTCGTATTACCGTAACATCACTCTCTCCTGAAAACCCCACACTACGGGAATAGCTAAATTTGCCTCTAAGAAACCGGGTGTCCTGTTTAGATGTCGAAATTTCATCTCTTTAGAACAGTTGCTCCGTTTATACAAGGAATTGATACTTTTTTGTATGGAGTACTGCTCTCACATTTGGGGTGGTTCTATCTCTGTATCCTTACATGACAGAGTTGAGTCGAAAGCAATCCAACTTATAAACTGTCCCAGGCTAACTTCCAAACTTGATCTCCTTGCCCTACGCCTCAATGTTGGTTCACTTTCCCTCTTTTTTAGGTATTATTTTGTTTTTTGCTCCCTAGAGCTGGCTGCTTGTGTGCCCCCACCACTAGCTAGACCACGGAATACTCGGCAAGCTGCCGCGTTACATGATTATTGTGTGGCCATCTGTAACTCAACGGTGTGCCGTTTTGATAACTGCTTCTTTCCCTACACGTCGAAGTTTTGGAACTCTCTACCTTCTGATGTCTTTCCCAGTAACTATGACCTGGCCCATTTCAAGAGACAGGTTTTTCACTTTCTCAAAAACTCGTAAATACTTTCCCTGTCTTTTTTCTCCCTTTCTCAATTCTCTCTATATTTCAGTTAGGGCCTGTCCTTGATGTGGATTTTTGTCCGTAACTGAAGCCTTAAACATAAAAGAAAAAAGATTTAATTCAATGCAAACTAACATCACAACTAACTTGTCCCTCAACCCTGATGAGCCTAATACCCTTGCTTTTATCCACATTTACTCACAACTTTCTCCTTTCACACACTTTTCCAAACTCAATTACCAACTTCTGCAGTTTCTAAGAATCAGCCACCAGTGCTGTATCATCGGCGAACAACAAGTGACTCACTTCCCTGGCCCACTCATCCTCAACAGACTGCATACTCGCCCCTCTCTTCAAGAATCTTGCAATTCCATATCTCACCACCCCATCCATAAACAAAATAAACAATCATGCTGACATCACTCACCCTTGCCGCAGACAGACCTTCTCTCTCTTTTATGCTGAAAGCTCCAGTTACGGACAAAAGTCGACATCAAGGCCGGGCTTTAATTGAAATATTGGGAGAATTATGTAACGGAAAAAAAGAAAAGACAAGGGAAAGTATTTGTGAATGTTTGAGAAAGTGAAAGACCTGTCTTTTGAAATGTGCCAGTTTATAATTATTAGGAAAAACATGAGAAGGTAGAGAATTCCAAAGCCTCGACGTGCAGGGAAAGAAGCAGGTATCAAAACGACACACCCTTGAGCTGCCGATGGCCACAAAATTATCATGTGACGCAGCAGCTCGCCAAGTATTGCGTGCTCTAGCTAGTGGTGGGAGCACACAAGCAGCCAGCTTTCGGGAACAAAAACCAAACTACTACCTATCGAAGAGGGAAAGTGAACCAACATTGTGGCGTATGGCAAGAGGTTCAAGTTTGGAAGTTAATCTGGGATAGTTTATAAGTCAGATAGCTTTAGACTCAACTCTGTCAAGTAAGGATACACAGCTAAGACCACCCCAAATGTGAGAGCAGTACTCCACACAAGGACGAATCAATCCTTACATAAACGGGATAGCTATTCAGAAGAGAAGTTTCGATATCTAAACAGGACACCCAGTGTGGTTTCCAAGAAAGAGTGGATGTTACGGTAATGCCAAGTATGTTCAGTGAGTCAACTTAACCTAACCATCAAAGGAAAGACGAGAGTTGTGAGGAGTTTTCGATGGAGAGATGGGTAGAAATTGAGTCTTAGAGGCATTAAAGTTAACAAGATTTTGTGTACCCGACTGGGATATCCTGTCTGTCTGAGTTTATTGAGAAAGCTGTGTCAAGACGAGATGCAGATCGAGTGGGAGAAGAGGAGGCAAAACTGAAGGATGTATATGAATGCAGTGTAGAGTCGTCAGTGTATGAGTGCATTGGATTATTTGTGGAGGAGAGAAAGTCGTTGAATAAAGAGGAGAAGGAGTGTAGGGAACAAGACAAAACCCTGATGGACACCGTTGTTGATGGATAAAAGGTGGGGGGGAGGCTGATCCATCAACAACCACAGAAATAGATCGACCGGAGAGGAAGCTAGATATGAAGGAGCAAAGTAAGGGAGGGAAGCCAAAAGAGGAAAGCTTAGAGATGAGATCCCGATGCCACATCCTGTCAAAAGCCTTAGTTATGTCAAGAGCAACTACATATGACTCCCCCAAATCTTTCAGGAATGATGACCAGACATTAGTAAGGTAGGAAAGAGTATCACCAGTGTATCTTACCTTGCAAAAGCCATACTGATGATCAGAAAGACGACAGTGATTTTCGAGGTATTTAAGGATATGTGAGATGAGGAGGGATTCAAAGACTTTAGAAATGATAGATGTCAAAACAGTAGGACGATAGTTAGAGGGGTCAAAACGGTCACCCGTCTTAGGGACGGGATGTATCAAAGCATATTTTCAAGGAAAAGGAAACGTTTTGTTTTTAACAGAAGCAGTACAGACGAGCAAGCGCAGGTGCAAGCTCAGAAGCACACTCTTTCAGTACGCGGGGATAGATGCCGTCAGGACCATAAGTCTTGCTTGTGTCCAGAGAAAGAAGCGCTTTCCTTACAGTCCGGGAAGAGATTACGGGAAGACCCATAGGATTAGTAAGAGGAGCATCAGGGGGTGAGGGAATGTTAGAGTCATCCAAGGTGGAGTTCGAGGAAAAACGGGAACCAAAGAAAGTTGCTTTGTCAACTGAAGAGACAGCTACAGTACCGTCAGGACGAAAAAGTGAGGGAAAGGTAGAGCTACAGAAGTTGTTGGAGATGCCTTTAGCTAAAGACCAGAAAGACCTATCAGTAGATGACGAGAAGAGGACCATCGCACTTCCTTTGAATAAAGAAACGATTCGCCTCACGGATAACGTGCTTGCAGCGACTACGGGCAGTGATAAAAACTGAATGGGAACCAGAAGAAGGAGAGTTTTTCCAAGTCCGAGAAGCCTGATCCCTTGTCTGAAAGGTCTCAGAACAGGAACGGCTGACCCATGGATTGGGTAAAGAAGTAGTCTTGGAGGAAGAGGGTATAAATGCTTCTATTCCCGCAAGAATAACCTCTGTTATGCGTCAGTAATTTACCCAAGGAAAGAAGTTACGTAAGTTATTCCAGTCAGCTTTGTTCAGGTGCCAGTATTTACGCTTAGAAAGGGCTGCTGGTGGGGGAGGTGCCGTTAGAATAGATACATTTATGAGAGTATGATCAGATGAACCAAGTGGGGGTGAGATTGTGTGATTACAGCGAGATGGACTAGAAGTGAAAAACAAATCCAGAATATTAGGAGAGTGGTCACAGCTGTCAAGTATATGGCTAGGGTAGGAGATAATTTGCTCTAAATCACTGAGAAATGGAGAACGTGAGGGCTTCGATCCCTCCACCATCCGAATGGGAGGAATTCAACCATTCCCTATGGTGAACGTTGAAATCCCCGAGGTAAAGGATCTCCGCTTGCGGAAGAGAGGACGCAACAGACGAAACAGAGAGACAAGTTTGGTAGTAGGGAAACAGACTTTGAGCCACATAACATCAAAGCTTGGCGACTCAAGGTCCTTGATGCGTGTAACAGGTGTGTTTATATTGGAATAAACACAAACACCACCTTTGAATCGGAATTGTCCGTGGATATTACAGTTAGATATGAAAAAGGGACTAGTGAGTACATAATTAGACAACTGTGTCTCAGAGATAAGTAAGTTATTAGGAGAGGTACTAGACAGATGGTATTCAATTAAGATGTTACTTGAAAGACCACGAATGTTGGTATAATGAATAGAGAAAGAGGAAGGTCTTACATAGAGGGAAAGGTCATGGGAGGGGCTGGTACTATTACTGCTACAGCCCTCCTGCTCATTGGCAGTAGAGTCAGACTGAAACCTGGAGGTTCTTAGCACTCCATGATGCCGGGGACTAGGGAACCATTCACTCTCCTCCCTTCCTAATCGTACAAAAGCCTTACACCCTTCATAAAAACTTCTCACTGCTGCTAGCAGCTTATTATTGATATGTATAAAACAGTCTTTAAGGATCTCTGTTACAATCTCTTGCAATATTCACTTCATATTCTCTCTTGGCTTCTTTGATAAGGACTTTCACTTGTCTTCTGATTGTGTTATACTGCGTTGCAATATTTTGTTCATTTTCTAATTTCTCAAGCTTATAGAGTTCATTTCTGTGCTGTATGGCTCCTGCAATATCTTGGGAATACCTTTCAGGCTTGTTGTTTTATTGTTTCTGCTGTGCATGGAAATGAATGTGACTTGATGGTGCATAAACTGCCTCTTACACTGATTGTGGTATTGGTGATGCCTTTACTCAAGCAGGAAATTATAAAAATTAAAAAATGGAAGTGGTTTTTAAAGAAACTAATGAGGAATGATAATGCCCATTTCAAGATAATGATTTAACTACCAGAGGTGGATTCACCATGGGAGGGGATGGTGGAGGAGTGAGGTTGGTGGGAATGAAAACGTTGCGTAAGGGTAAAGTGGAGCATATTGTGTTGGGCCGCTTCTGACGATTATAGCTTGAAGCAGCGAATTAAAGACATTGGCAAATTAAAAGAAAATTAAGATAATGTTAGTGATGAGGTTATGCAGTAACCTTCAGGCTGGATGTAATTGGCTGTATCCTGTTTCCTACCCTGCAAACCAACTCAGTTTTCTGCACTGTGGCTTACTTGTTCAAATGCGATAGATGAAATATTTTAAAATTTCCTTTTACAGGCTGGTCCTATTGAAGACTTACTGTAAAAAGTAATTTTCATATATATAAGAGGATACTTATTTATTATACAATCCATACAACACCAAAGAATGATAATTTTCTAGAGTTTTATGTTAAAAATCGACCAGTATTTGTGACTGCACCCTGTATGAATGAGTGTTCACATTTGGTTATACATTTCTCATAGATGTTATATTCATTGCGGAGACTTCATTGGTTTTCTGTAATGTTGAACATGTGATAGGGATGCAATAAGTAAGAAAGTTAGCATAATGGATTGTGTGAATACGATGGGAGTGAGCTTCTGTGGTGATTCATACAGTTTGGCATTAGTCGATGAGATTACAAGGAACTCTTTACATTACTTCGCCTTGGAGATGAACTATCATATAACTTTTCGGATATACCCAACACCATCAAACCTAACTACTGACAATATAGATACAATATGGGAATATGACACGATGCCCATTATTTGGCCAGCCGAGATTCTGCTATTCACACCCATGTTAGTCGTTTATCGAATTTGCCTTACGCGATGCTAATCCATAATCTCTTATTAAACCTCGCATATCATTGAAATCATTAGGTAAACTCGTATAAATCACATTTCTTAACACACAGCGGCAAATATTTTTATGCTTTAGGTATTATTGAAAACTAAGAAGGACCACAGGTAATATTTCTATATCACATAGCGGACAGGATGCAATAACTTGTTATTACCTTATTCATTATACTTAAAATGTGTGACAGCTTGCTGGGTAGTTATATTGAGAACAAATTGGTTAGGCAGATATCTGAAAACATCGTTTACTTACTTCATAGGTCGTACGAGACTACCCCCACCCCACAACACACACAAACACACTTGCGAGGAGTACAGCAGATGTAAAGATCAGCCTCGAGTTGTGACATTTGCTTCTGTGGATGAAGGGAAAGACATGGCCTATGAGTGTGTACGCCTGTGTCCTAATAAAAGATAGAGGTAGTGTGGGAAGAGTTGCATTATCGTGGAATAATTCAGAGAAAGAATACTTCCCACGTATTCCATCGCGTGTCGTAGAAGGCGACTAAAGAGGGAGGGAGTGGGGGTCTGGAAACCATCCCCTTCTTGTATTTCAGTTTCTAAAAGGGTGAAAGGAAAAAGGAATCAAACGGGGAGTGCTCATCCTCCTTGAAGGCTAAGATTGGGGTGCCTAAATGTGTGTGGATGTAAGCAAGATGAGAAGAAAGGAGAAATGGGTAGTATGTTTGAGGAAAGAAACCTAGATGCTCCGGCTCTGAGTAAAACGAAGCTCAAAGGAAAAGGGAAATAGTGGTTTGGAAACATTTTGGGAGTAAAGTCAGGGGTTGGTGAGAGGACAAGAGATAAGGGAGGAGTAGCACTACTACTGAAGCAAGAGTTGTGGGAGTGTGTGATGGAGTGTAAGGAAGTAAATTCCAGATTGATGTGGGTAAAACTGAAAGTGTATCGTGAAAGATGGGTGATCACTGGTGCTTATGCACCTGGTCATGAGAAGAAACATCTTGAGAGGCAAGTGTTTTGGGAGCAGCTGAGTGAATGTGTCAGTAGGTTTGGTGTACGAGGCTGGGTATTGGTGATGGGTGATTTAAATGAGTAATGTGGCAGTTGAGGGTATAATTGGTGCACATGGGGTATTCAGTGTTGTGAATGGAAATGGTGGAGAGCTCGTGAATCTGTGTGCTGATTTAAAGATTTGTGATTGGGAACACCTGGTTTAAAATGAGAGATAGTCACAAGTATACGTATGTGAGTGTAAGAGATAGTCAACGAGCATTATTTGATTATGTTTTAATTGATAGGCGTGTAAAAGAGAGACTTTTGGATGTGAATGTGCTGAGTGGGCCAGCTGGTGGGATGGCTTATCACTATCTTGTGGAGGCGAAGGTGAAGATTTGTAGAGGTTTCCAAAAAAGAAGTAAGAATGTCGGGGAGGAGAGAGTGGTGAGAGTAAGTGAGCTTCGAAAAGAGATATTTGTGAAGAAATATCAGGAGAAACTGAATGTAGAATGGCAAAAGGTGAAAGCAAGTGAAGTAACGGAAGTGGATGAGGAATGGAATGTATTTAGGGAAGCAGTGATGGCATATGCAAGAGATGCATGTGGCATGAGAAAGGTGGGAGGTGGGTAGATTAGGAAGTGTATTGAGTGGTTGGATGAAGAAGTAAAGTTGTTAGTGAAAGAGAATAAAGTAGCGTTTGGACGATACTTCCAAGGAAGGAGGGCAAAAGACAGGGAGATATATAAAAGAAAGCTGCAGGAAGTCAAAAGGAAGGTGCAAAGGTTGAAAAAGAGGGCAAATGAGAGTTGGGATGAGAGAGTATCTTTAAACTTTAGGGAGAATAAAAAGATGCTTTGGAAGGAGGCAAACAATGTGCGTAAGACAAGAGAACAAATGGGAACATCAGTGAAGCGGGCAAGTGGGGAAATGAAACAGGCGGTGATGGAGTGAGGAGATGGAGTGAGTATTGGAATGACTGTCGAATATGTTTGATAATAGAGTGGCATACGTAGGGTGTATTGGTCGGGGTGGTGTGCGAAGTGAGAGCGTCAGGGAGAGTGGTTTGGTGTAGAGAGAGGAGGTGATGAAAGCCATGTGAAAGATGAAATCCTGCAAGGCGGCGGGATTGAATGGTATTACAGTTGAATTTATTAAGTAAGGTGATGACTGTGTTGTTAATTGGTTTGTAAGAATATTCATTGTATATATGGGTAATGGTGAAGTGCCTGAGGATTGGTGAAAAGCATGTATAGTGCCATTGTGCAAAGGCAAAGGGGATAAAGGTGAGTGTTCATACTACAGAGGTATAAGTTTGTTGAGTGTTGATGGAAAACCTTATGGGAAGGTATTGATTGAGGTAGTAAAGGCATGTATAGAGCATTAGTTTGGGGAGGAGCAGTGTGGTTTTAGAAGGGGAAGATGGTACGTGGATCAGGTGTTTGCTTTCAAAAATGTGTGTAAGAAGTACTTAGAAAAACAGATGGAACTGTATGTAACATTTGTGGATCTGGAGATGGCATATGATAGAGTTAATAGAGATGCGTTGTGGAAGGTCTTAAGAATATAAGGTGTAGGAGGAAAGCTGCTAGAAGCGGTGAAAAGCTTTTATCAAGGGTGTAAGGCATGTGTACGAGTAGGAAAAGAGGAGAGTGATTGGTTCTCAGTGAAGGTCAGTCTGCGGCAGGGGTGTGTGATGTCCCCATGGTTGTTTAATTTGTTATGGAGGGGGTGGTTAGGAAGGTAAATGCGAGAATTTTGGAGAGAGGGGCGAGTATGCAGTCTGTTTGGGATGAGAGGGCCTGGGAACTGAGTCAATTGTTGTTCGCCGATGATATTGCACTGGTGGCTGATTCCAGCGCAAAACTGGAAAAGTTGGTGACTGAGTTTAGAAAAGTGTTTAAAAGGAGAAAGCTGAGAGTAAATGTGAAAACGAGCAAGGTTATTAGGTTCAGGAGCATTGAGGAACGAGTTTGTTGGGATATGAGTTTCAATAGAAAAAGATTAGAGGAAGTAAAGTGTTTTAGATATCTGGGAGTGGACTAGGCAGCAAATGAAACCTTGGAATCGGAAGTTAGTCACAAGGTTAGGAAGGGGGCGAAAGTTCTGGGAGCGAAGAATAGTGTATGGAAAGAGAGAACATTATATCGAAGTGCAAAAATGGGTATGTTTGAAGGAATAACAGTTCCAACAATATTGTATGGAGGTTAGGCATGGACTCTGTATAGAGTTGTACGGAGGAGGGTGGATGTGTTGGATATGATATGTTTGAGGACAATATGTTGTGTGAGATGGTTTGATCGAGTAAGACGCGTAAGGGTAAGACAGATTTGTGGTAATCAAAACAGTGTGATTGAGAGAGCAGAATAGGGCGTATTGAAATGGTTTGGACATATAGAACGAATGAATGAGGAAATGTTGACAAAGAGGATATATGTCTCACAGATGGAGGGAACAAGGTGAAGCGGGAGACTAAAATGGAGGTGGAAAGATAGATTGAAAGGGATTCTAAACCGTCGGGGCCCGAACATGCAGGAGGGTGAAAGGCGTGCACGAAATAGAGTGAAATGGAATGAAATGGTATACTGGGGTAGACGTGCTGTCTATGGACTGAAACAGGGAAATGTGAAACGTGTGGAGTAAATCATGGAAAGGTGTGTGGGGACTGGATATAGATAGGAAGCTGTGATTTTGGCGCACTGCACATGAAAGCTAGATAACATATATATATGTTATACCTGGGGATAGCGGAGAAAGAATACTTCCCACGTATTCCCTGCGTGTCGTAAAAGGCGACTAAAAGGGGAGGGAGCG
>JAYMFT010177401.1:0-12115 GCA_038088735.1 Panulirus argus
ACACGCAGGGAATACGTGGGAAGTATTCTTTCTCCCCTATCCCCAGGGATAATATATATATATATATATATATATTATTTTTTTCTTTCATACATATTTGCCATTTCCTGCAATAGTGAGGTAGCGTTAAGAACAGAGGACTGAGCTTTAGAGGATAATCCTTACTTGGTCCCCTTCTCTGTGTATATATATATATGTGTATGACAGTGGATGGGTCTTTCTTCATCTTGTTTCCTGGTGCTACCTTGCCAATGCAGGAAACTGCGATCATATCCTTTCACCATTCCTGCTTTAGTTAGGTAGTGTCAGGAACATATCAGTGAGCCTTTGAGGAAAAATCTGAGCATGCCTCCTTCCTTTGTTCCTTCTCTTGAAAAGTACTAAAATAGGAGCTAAAGATTTCCAGCACCAACTTCACGAATTAATCATTTGCTACAACACATGGGAGATACATAGGTAGTATTCTTTCTCACCTCTGTAAGAGAGTAAGAATAAGTTTTGGTAGTAAGCACAGTATGAATGAGAGAGCTGACCAGGGTGTAATGAACTGGTTCAGGCATAGGTAGAGAATGAGCAAACACAATTAGCAGAACACAGTGTTGAGTAAGAAAGTAGCTGGCACATTGTAAAATTACACAGACACTTCACATCTGTCTACACATGAAGGAAGGTATACATATACTGACTTACAGTCCATGTGTGCCATGTAAACTTATGTACATTTCGTGGTTGGGCATTTGGGTCCCACCCTCTTGACACTGATGTCTCAGAAAACATTGCCAGTCTCCAGATTCATTGTAAATTGAGAATGACCCTCTAAAACCTCAAAATGGTATCAACACTCTCACCATACGGTGTGTATGGTCTAACATTCATCCTTTCAGTGTCCACTGATTCAGTCATGCTCTTTCTGATGCCATATTTATTGCCTTTTTATGTCAAAGGTACCATCGTAAATCTTTCCCTACTTTGTCATTCACAGTTCTCTTTTAGTTCTTGTGATGGTATTCAAGGAACATTTTAAGCATTGATATTGGGTGAAGTAGCTGAGTCACCAAAATGGTTGGGATAGGTTGTTCATGAATTGTGTTGAAAGCATAAGAGGAACATTTTATATTATGAATTGAAATGCAAAGATAATTTTAGAAATAACCGTAATAAGGATTCTTTTTTTCTGATTCTCTCTAAACTGAAAATTTTTCTCCTTGTATCATCATTAAATGCACACCAAAAATACAAGGTCTAGCTTTTGCTCTATCGCATATGATAGATTATTATATTGATGGAATGACTTAAGCTTTATTATATGTGATTATGATATTTTTTATTGATGCTTTACTCTAAGGCTGCCCAAAGCAAGTGGGAACGGGACCCTCTGCAGTACGCATGTAAAGCATATTGCTCAGCAAGACAAGAAGTGAATATCTTACTATCTCTGCGTCATCCTCACATTGTGCCACTTGTTGGTGTTTGTCCACGTCCACTTGCTTTAGTACTTGAATTAGCACCTCAAGGAGCTCTTGATCAGTGTTTAAAACATTACCAGCGATCAGGAGCCAGATTATCCCTCCATACGCTACAGGCTGTTATATTGCAGGTTAGATTTTTTTCCCCCTTTTCTTTTTTTGATAAATATTTTGTAAAATTAACCCGACTCATAAGTGATTTATTTAAATAGCATGATTAAAGTAACTGGTAGAGTATGATTATGGAAGAATAATTTTGTAATGTGTAGTGATGGCTTCCAATGTGAAGAAAAATTTTTTTTGGACAGGTTGCCAAGGCACTTGAGTATCTCCATGGCCAACATATTATCTACCGTGACCTGAAAAGTGAGAACGTACTGGTGTGGGAGTTGCCGCCACCATTTCATCACCAGCCTCATCCTAGAGTAGATGTTAGATTAGCAGACTATGGTAATTACACAAAGAATGATTATGTAGTTTGACATCAGCATACATAAGAAATGCATGTTTGTAAATGAAATACTGTCATCAGACATTATGGGTGAAATTAGTGCTCATTTCTCTTGTCCTACCTTAATCAGTTAGAAGATATTTAGATTACAGAGATTGTAATATGATTTGGTTTGATGAATGCCCTTAGTTCTAACTGTGCTATGCTCTTTAATATTTGTCCAGTATTATTATCACATTTTATTTGAATATTTTGATTTTCATAACAAGGGAGACACAATTTTTCCATGTGTTAGTCAGCGGTTATGAAAGTTCATTTTTCTATTTTTCCTTGCTTTTGGTATGGATCAGCCATATTCTTCAATTTAGATTTCTGTGAAAGATGATCTGGTAAAAGACAAATAATTACACTGACAATATCGTTAATATTATTTCAAATGGTATTTCCTATCTCAAACGGTATTTCCTATATATTCATTATATCTGAGCATCTGCAGATATACCTGTGAGTATAAGTTAACAGTACAGATGTACAGAAAAATTTACTTAATTTGATATTAACCAGAAATAACAGTAATGAATTTTATGTATTGCCAAAGAACATGCTTGCAACTAATGGAATTGATATTGAACCTAAAAGCTCAAATAAGAGTACACTTTTACTGTTTTAATTTCTCTACTGATACTCCCTCTTTCTTAGTTACACCATTATAATTTTTCTTTTTAGGTATAAGTCGTTCAAGCTTGCCCACTGGCACAAAAGGTTTTGGAGGGACAGAAGGTTTTATGGCCCCAGAGATGATGCGACATAATGGAGAAGAAGAGTATACTGAGAAGGTGTGCAAACAACTAGAATACTGTTGTTTAAAATCAAATTTTTCCAGTTGTTGCAGCTGATGGCAGACTATACATGTGGTAAAGGGGGTGTACCATAGTCCTTCAAGGTGTATGTACAAGTGAACGTGGGGTAACTGGCCATTGGGATGCAAGTAAAGATGAATATGCTTTAGCTAGAGTCTTTGAAGAAATGCTTCTAGGTGGTTGGAGGTTAAAGTATCAAGAATGATGTGGTAGATTCTTCCTGAACTGTAGGATAAGGTCCAAGTGATGGTTGTAGAAAGTTGGAGGACCATTGTGTTTAGTGCCTCTTGATAGGTGGTGTAAGAGTGACCAGGGATTATTTTATGTGCTGGTATTATAATTTTCAGAGGAATGTGCAATATAGGTAAAGAGGCAATAACTAGGATTTAGTTTTGTAGGTATGGGTGAATGTGCTGCAGGTAGTTTTAACTGAGTGTGCAAAAAGATAAAGAATAGAAAATATGTTTCCTCTATAAAATGATAGATTACCAGTATTATTGGTAAATAACAAGTATATCAAGAATGAAAATAGTACACCTTTTGCACAAAAATTCAGTGCAAAGGAGATTGGCTAATAAGTGAGGAGAATATTGAAGGATACCTGGAGTAGAGCCAGTTGAGACATCTTAGGAGAGTTTCTTTACTTTTCTCTAGTCAGTACATCCGTGAGTATATAAAGCTGACAGATTTATATTGTAATTCACTGTGCATATTTCTTTTCAGGTGGATTGTTTTTCTTTTGGTATGTTCATGTATGAGCTTCTAACAACACATCAGCCATATGAGCATTGTGACAACGTAAAGGAGCATGTCCTAGAGGGCGGCAGGCCGGCTCTAACACATAGGGTAAATTCAAATTTGGTTGCTATTTTTCACCCTTGCTCCTACTTTTGTGTATTTTAATACTCAGCTACAGTTATTCATGTTATTATATTTACCCCTGGGGTACGGGAGAAACAATTTTATCTTCATATTCCCTGCTTGTCATAGAAGGCAACTAAAGGGGACAGGAAAGGAGGGCTTGAAACCCTCCCCTTCTTGTATTTTGATTTCTAAAAGATGGAATAGAAGAAAGAGCCAAGTGGGGAGTGCTCATCCTCCTTGAAGGCTCTGGCTGGGTTTCTAAATGTGTGTGGATATAACCAAGATAAGAAGAAAAGGAGAGATAGGTCATATGTATGAGGAAAGAAAGCTGGATGCTCTGGCTCTGAGTGAAACAAAGCTCAAGTGTAAAAGAATAGAATGGATTTGGAAATTTATAATGAGTCAAGTCAAGGGTTGGTAATGAGAGAACAAGAGCAAAGGAAGGGGTAGCACTCCTGCTGAAGCAGGAGTAGTGGGAATGTGTGAAAGAGTGTAAGGAAGTGAGCTCTAGACTGATGTGGGTAAAAATGAAAGTGGACGACAATAGACAGCTGATTGTTAGTGCTTACGCAGTTGGCCATGAGAAGCAAGTGTTTTTTGAAGCAGTTGAGTGAGTGTGTCTGTAGTTTTGATGCAAGAGACTGGATATTAGTGATGTGCAATTTAAATGTGAAGGTAAGTAATGTAGCAGTTGAGGGTATAATTAGGGGGCATGGGGTATTCTGTAAAGTGAAAGGAAATGATGAACAGCTTGTGAAGTTGTGTGCTAAAAAAGAACTGGTTATTGGGAATAACTGGTTTAAAAAGAGGAACACACACAAGTATACATATGAGTTGGAAACATGGGTAGCGGACTACATATTAACTGAGAGGCTTATAAAAAAAGAGACACTTTTGGATGTGAAATGTGCTGAGAGGGGCACATGGTGGGATGTTGGGTCCTAACCTTGTGGAGGCAAAGGTGAAGATATATAGAGGTTTATGGAAAAGAGGAAACATTATTGGTGAAAAGAGTGGTGAGAGTAAATGACTTAGAAAAGTGCCTTGTGTGAAGAAATGCCAGGAGAGGTTGGGTGTAGAATGGCAAAAGGTGAGAGTAAAAGAAGCGAGAGGAGTGGCTTAGGGATGGGAGTTATGTAGGGAAGCATTGCTGGCATGTGCAAGAGATGCATATGGCATGTGAAAGGTGAGAGATGGTTAGAGTAAAAGGGTAGTGAGTGGTGGGATGAAGAAGTAAAGTTGCTAGCAAAAGCGAAAAGAAGGGCATTTAGGCGATACTTACAAGGGAGTGCAAATGATTGGGAGATATGTAAGAGACAGTGGGAGAAGGTCAAGTGGAAGGTGCAGGGGTTGAAAAAGAGGGCAAGCGAGAGTTGGGGTGAGTATCAGTAAACTTTATGGAGTTTAAAATGTTTAATAAGGATAAGTGCGGGATAAATGTAGCAGTGCTCTGTTGTGATATATGCCGTCATATTATGTACAAAATTTATGTTTTAAAGATTATTTTTTTTTCATTTCCAGGAGACGGAATACCCTGTGTATGTTTTAGACCTCATGGTAATGTGTTGGTCTCAACAGCCTCGCCTCAGACCATCTGCCTCTCAGATAGTATCTATTGCATCTGCTCCAGAGTTTACACACTTACTAGACGTTGCCTCTTTAGACCATTCTCTCAACATAATGGATGCAATTCGTGTACCTCCATCTTTAGTGAAAGATGAAGGTTAGTTAATATCATTCTGTGTCACTGTTTTCTATTGCAGTAAGATATGTAAGTGGAATATGATATTCTTTATGGAAAAAGGTTAGGAAAACCATCCAAGTGAAGAGTCCAAGGAACTGGCCATCCTTGCCCTTTTCTAGCTTACATAATTAAGATTAGATATCACAGTTCTGCAAAACTAATGCCTACAAATGGTGCACATCTAAATGCATATGATCCAACCAATGTAAGTGGGAATGCTGTTAATGATAATAGGTAGTTAGAACTTGCATTGATTCATATTTATTGAGAAATAAATGTGTCTTCATTGTCTCGATGACAGCATGAGTATTAGGGATCTTGTATGGAGACCATTCTCTGTATGAATGTTTTTAGTGATGAGTGGTGACCATATCTGAGACCTAATAGTGTGATATGTTTCTGAGGATAATGTGGTTTATTGTGATGTGTTGAGAATGATGTTGGTGCATATGAATGTGTAATCTTGAACTGGTCATGGATGGTGAAGAGAGGTTTAAGTGTAAGACAGGTGTATTTATTATTACTGGGTGGGAGTAGGCATTCTGTCCACAAACTTGCAGTCTCTCCTTGTCATACATATCACTTGACAACACTTAACTCAGACAGCTCATTCTTCATAACTCTAGATTTTCCTGCGGTGAGCACTATGCATTAACCTTGCCTTTTTGGCAAAATGTTAGAAGCAATAGATAAAAGTAGTAGGTAGGAATATTTAGGCTGGAGCATTAGGGCCCAGCCTTGATGTGGACTTTTGTCTGTGATTAGAGCTTTCTTAAAAAAAAAATTAGGTAGAAACATTAAGTAGAGATAGTAAGAAGGAGCATTAGGTAGAAGTAATCAGTAGGAACATTAGGTAGGAGCCTCTGCAACACTGCGCTAGAGTTGCAGTGAGGCACTAAAGACTAAGAATTGGTACCGGAGTTCACTAGTTATGGAGACTCTATTGCTGTGGCCACCCCCTTGAGGGGATCCAGATAGGAACAGGCATCAGAGATATAGATATAGTAGATTCTTTGTGAGAAGTTGATGGGGATGAGTGGGGTCTGTCTGGTGTGGCCAATTAAATTTTGTTCATGTCATGTCTAAATGTATCTGAAGCATTAGGATTTGGTTTTATATATGTAGTTGATCCATGTTAATGTTAACATATTATGGAATCTTTGTACATTAAATCCACTTAAAGTTTTACTCGAGCAGAACACTGAGTATAAATTGATACATATTTCATGACATGCTATTTAAGATAAAGGAAATTTTTTTATATCTTTTACTTAACTCAGATGGTGAGTTAGTAGTACGTGACCAGGGAAGTGTGTGGGTGAGCCGCACATCTCCTCAGCTTGATATGGTAGGAGCTGGAGAGTGGGGATGGGGTTCGTACACCAGCATTGAAGGTCTACCTGATACAATTACAGCTATGTGTTGTGTAGGCGAACATGTCTGGCTTGGAGATAATGCTGGAAACATCCATGGTTACAAGTAAGCTTCTTAGTTTTTTAGTATAGTAAACCTCAGTAACCTGAATTGTTTTAAAGAAAACTAAACTGGTCAAGTCTGTTTAACTCATCTAACATTGAAAAAAGACTTTCTAACATTGTAACTAAGTACACCAAAGTGAGAGATCGATATGGTATTATTGTCTTATACTAACCTGGAAAGTAGCAAGTGAGCAGATCAAACAAACTAAAAATGGAATAAATTAAAGAGTGTTGATAAAGGCTAACAGCAGAAACTTTTGCTTAAACTCCTGTGTTTCCAGATATTTACTTATAAGAATTTATTTCAGTATTTGGACATCTGAATATTTAAGTGCACATGTTTCAGGGCTAAGTTTGGTTATTTCCTGAATCTGGTTGATTTAGGTACATTCAACTGAGAGTTTACTGTATGTAAAGTACTTAGCTTATGATTGCTAAACTGAAACAGTAAATGCCATTGAACACAAAAGTCATTTATCAGATTTTTTCATGTTAGTTGGAACCTCAGATAATCCTAAAGTTTAGTGTAGAGAAAAACTCACAGACAAAACAAATGAAATTCAACATATTTGTATTTCACAAATTTGATAAATTGATTACAGTTTAAGCATAGTTTGTAATTTTTGGATTACTTTAAGCTCTTGAGCTCAAAATTTGATTAATATTAAAATAATGAGTCATGAGAGCCATGAGACCTCATTTGCCTTGTACCATGGTTAACTCTTGATTTAGAGGGGTCAGTTGATTCAGGATGCGAATCAATTTTCGTAGAGTCTTTTAAGAAAACTCTATTGAAATTGATAGTATTGATAGCACTTCTCACGACTGTCATCTGTCATTAAAACTGAGGCTGTAAAATTGTTATATTTGTCCTTTCATAATTTCAGCCTAATGTTTAATATACCAACCATTAAAATCTTCAAACTGGGATAATCTTTATATTAATCAGTTTACTATGGATAATTGAAATGTAGATGAAATTGTTTTGTTTTTCAGCATGGTGGACTATGGTCGAGTATTCAGTTATTGCTTAGAGCCTGATGCCCCTCAGTCATCTCCAGTTCGATCACTTTGCAGTCTTCATGCACTTGGGAGAGTAGCTGTTGCTCTTTGCAATGGACGTCTCTTCCTGTGTAGTTCTGATGTTACACCAACTTCACCTGTGCTTGGAGAGGGTAGTTTTGTAATGACAGAGTTGGCTGGATCTACACAGGATATTCATTGTTTGGCAGTTACTCAGACCCTTACCACCTGGTAAGTGCATGTAATATAATTAAACATTTGCATCTTAATCCCTTATTGAAATTCTCAGATGCAGAACTTTGGTTATAAAGTTTCTTAATCATAACCAAAGAATAGAGTTTACAAATAGTAACTGCTGGTGGCTCAGCATTTGTACACCATTGTTCTTAGATCTGTATAGATGTAGAATTAGAGTGGGATTCAGATGTTTAAATATTGATAAACTGAACCTATTTAATGCTGTGAATGAAAGATGTGACAAAGCAAGGTGTCTGTAGAATATTTTGCTTGGGTCTCCTTTATCTGTCATAGGAAACATTACTGTATAACAGCTGCATGCTGAATCTGGACTGTCAGTTTTTAGGACTTTAGACTTGGATTTATGTTTGATTTAACATGTTTCTATATCTTTTTATTTCATAGCATATGGTTTGTACAGCTTGTTATAAAATATCCAGGAAATCATAAAAAATGAATATCATACAAATCATACTTTAATGTGAAGAGAAACCATTAAACATTTTGATTGCTTATTTAATATGATTTTTGATATTTCAGGTCATTATGGTGTGGTGGAAGTGAGGGCACAATGAGTATATTTTCTTTACGGGATGATGGCCTTGTTGTCAGTCAGGATGCTGTGTCACATTTTACCACCTCAACGCCTCCTCCTACAAGTGACACCTGTGATGTGTTGATCCTTCATGCACCACAAAATCTGTCAACAGTGTCACCACACCTTAGAAATTCAATATGGACATATGTTTATCCAGGTAGTTCACATTTTATATTGCATGGCATTGGACCCTTTATCCAGGTAGTTCACATTTTATATTGCATGGCATTGGAACCTGGTTCCTGTATATGACCAACATTGAAATGCAAAGTTCTTTGCCCATGATTAACATGAAAAGGATACTATCTTGTAAAATTCTTCCATGTTTTGCATTTAGCATCTACATTTCATTTGCTGGTATGAAAATGTATGCTAACTGAAATGCATAGCAAAAAATTTTAACTTTCTACCATGCCTTGAAAGAAGGAAGAGGTAACACACATTGAAGATGAAAAATACATTCTACAGTATCCTTCTTTCTCATGGTTTCTCTAATCAGTGAAAGTCTTGAGAAACCTGTTTAGAAAAAATATGTTTATTTTTAATCTGCATTAGGTTTGATTGATATTCTCAGTTATTGCAAATAACAGTGATATATACTAATTAATTATGCTGAATACAGGTCAAGTAGTTTTTTAGTTAAATGGATGAAAAAAGATGCCTTTAAAAGCATCCTTGTTTCGTATGGGACGACTTTTGACATTGGTGCAAAAAAAAGAGACTGTGCTAAAATTACAGGAAAGTTTGTAATGTAATTTATATATTCTGCAGAATCTTTTCTAACATTAGGCCATTTACTTAGTCGCCAGGGAGCTAATGGATGATATAGTTATCTACCCAAGTGAGAGACCTCAGAAATTTTTTCAAGGAACACATTCTTGTGTGGGGAAATGCTTCAGGCGACGTGGGTAAGAGACCAAGGAAACACTTTTGTGGAATGCTTTCTAGTGTGGAAAGATAACTAACAATGTTGTTCACCAGCTTCCTAGTGACTAAGAAAATGGCCCATCATCCAAAAGTCCCTCTGATGGCTACAAAAACCCTAACTCTTAACAACAGTGAAAATATGGCCAAGCAAGATATGAAACATACGAAAACACGTGTAATCTTACATCGTCTTACCATCCTGGCAGCTGGCACATAAATTCTTGAATTTTCAATTATCATCAAAAAAGCCACTTAAACAAAGTAGCTCTGTTTAAATAACAAGCATGTGAATTTTATGCTAAACCATCATTTTAATGCTACATGTCCAGTAACCCTTTTTGTTGCAGCCTGTTTAGCTTTACAACTAAAGAAGAAGCACAGTATTCATGGTTTTGTGTGGATTCAGATAATCTTAGCATTCTGAAAAATGAATTCAGAATGGCCATTCATCAAGCTGCAAATCAGATCAGCTGGGTCATTTTCATATATTTTAGAACATTTTTGTCTCTCATGGTCTTACTCAAGTATTTAATATTTCATGTCAAGCAGAAATAAAATATTCAGAGCCAAGGTAAATCAGAAAAACATACATAATACAGAATGTAGTATTATGTGATGTAAGCCGTAAGGTTCAGTAATATAACATTATCACCTTTTCTAAGATCCCTTGCTAATATAGCCAAGGATATCATTTGTCATTTTTATAGCATTACTCTGCTCATGCAGTTCAGTTCACTTTTACAGCTAAAAGAAAGTCCCATCA
Organism: Panulirus argus; assembly: GCA_038088735.1. Classification (NCBI taxonomy): domain Eukaryota; kingdom Metazoa; phylum Arthropoda; class Malacostraca; order Decapoda; family Palinuridae; genus Panulirus; species Panulirus argus. The sequence goes on from JAYMFT010177401.1 coordinate 10,412, forward strand.
CTGTTACTTGTACCTTCATTTCCCTAAGACTGGAAGCTAGGTTCTTCAAGTAAATGTAGCTTCATTTCCAGAAGTGTTGGACAAAGAAAGATACTGAACAAGATTATTTCTTCTCATTCAGTATAATGTCTTTTTTAACACAAAAATCCAAAGGTTTCTGTATATTGTGACTTCTTTTTGAACATATTCTCTTTCATTTGGATTGTTGGTCTTGTGCAAGAACCTACCCATTTGCTCTCTGATTGTCATTTCCTGTAGTTTACAAACCATGCTTGTCAGTGATCCATGCTAGTAGTTAAGGGCATTTGGTCTATCACCTTTGATTAAAACTGACCCAGTTTGTATTTTACTACTTCCTTTGCATGGCTCCTGCTTCTACAATGATGACACCTTAAAAAGGCCCATCAAATGTTCCTGCACACTTCTTGAGTATATAAGGTGTCCCATCAAATGTTCCTGCCCATTTCTTGAGTATATAAGGTGTCCCACCAATTGTTCCTGCACACTTCTTGAGTATATAAGGTGTATATAAAATGCAACCTTTATCTGTCTGGCTGTCGTATCTTATACATCTGCAAATCTCTACTTTCTCTTCTGATTTTTATATAACTGCTTTGTTTTGTCCCTTGGTTGTGTGATAATTTAGCATTTATATTGTATATTGGAAGATCATTTATTCAGTCTCTCATATCTCGTCCCTCTAACTGTTGTAGTCTCAAAACTTTGACTGGTTATTTTCTCTTCCCATCACATAAATAACTATCATTGTTTTGGCCTGCAGCAGAATTTGTAAGTTACTGAGATGGAGGGAAAATGCCCTTCAGCAGACCACACTTGTAACCTTCTGTACTCATTTTAAATTGTGAAGATGTATCTTCTAAAGCATAATGATGTATAATTTTAGTTAAGAAGACCTAAGTGGTTTCATATATTCTTATTTGATTCTATTATACCTTGAACCTTGCAACCCCAGGATCCCTCTCTTGGGGGCTTCTGCAGTGCTCAGGGAATCAGCTACATTTAATTGTTAGGGAATGTGGTTATGCATGTTTTGCCTAAGCAAGTTGAGGATAGGGAAGTTGAACAATAGATGTCTGATTTGGAAGTTGCATTTTGGGCAGAGGTTCTGTGACATATTGAATCAGTGTTTATATTGTTGAAGAGTTGAGTGATGTACATAGTGCATGCTTGCAGGACAAGTATTGAGAAATTGAAGTTTTTTGTCATTGTATGTCTGGTAGGATGGAATTCAAAATTAGATTCTGGATAGTTTGTTTAGTGTTTGTTAGGCCCTTTTGGTTGAGTTTGCTTGTAAGGAAATAGTTTTAACTTACAAGTTAGGGTAACAAAAATGGCAGTAAAGGCAAATTTGTGCTGTTTACTGTGTTGTAGATGTAGCAGTGTAATGCGTAACCACATCTCCAATGAAGACACCATAACTATATAGAGCCGTTTCATCAATTGTAAAAACCTGTTGAGCTGAATAATTTTCCTGCTGTTATATCTTGAAAAATTCAAAAATGCTTTAGCTATCTCTGCATCTGCAAAAGCAGCTTTCCAACTAATTTAGATACTGTGAAGTGCTGCAGTTTCTTACAATGTTAGACTAAACTATACATGCCTTACTACAAAAGGCTCCATTGATGACCATTATATATATATATATATATATATATATATATATATATATATATACGAAAGAGA
>JAYMFT010177412.1:0-12115 GCA_038088735.1 Panulirus argus
CTAAAGTTTAACGATACTCTCTCACCCCAACTCTCATTTGCCCTCTTTTTCAAACTTTGCACCTTCCTCTTGACCTCCTGCCACTTTCTCTTATACATCTCCCAGTTATCTGCACTCCTTATTTGTAAGTATCATCTAAATGCCTCTCTTTTCTCTTTCACTAACAACTTTATTCCTTCATCCCACCACTCACAACCCTTCCAAATCTGCCCACCTTGCACCTTTCTCATGCCACATGCATCTCTTGCACATGCCATCACTACTTCCCAAAATACATCCCATTCTTCACCCACTCCCATCACTTCATTTAGTCTCACCTTTTGCCATTCTACACTCAGTCTCTCCTGATATTTATTCACACAAGTTTCTTTTCGAAGCTCACTTACACTCACTACTCTCTTCTCCCTGACATTCTCTCTTCTTTTTTGAAAACCTCTACGTCTTCACCTTCACCTCCACAAGATAGTGATCAAACATCCCACTGGCTGCCCCTCTCAGCACATTTACATCCAAAAGTCTCTTCTTTTTACACTCCTATCAGTTAATACATCATCTAATAGTGCCCGTTAACCATCTATTCTAACTCACATACGTATTCATGTAAATATCTCTCTTTTTAAACCAGGTATTCCCAATCACTAGTCTTTTTTCAGCACACAAATTCACAAGCTCTTCACAATTTCCATTTATAACACTGAATACCCTATGTACACCAATTATACCCTCAACTGACACATTACTCACCTTCGCATTTAAATTACCCATCACTAATACCCTTGTGCACCACAACTGCTGACACACTCACTCAGCTACTCCCAAAACACTTGTCTCTCAAGATCTTTCTTCTCATGACCAGGTTCATAAGCACCATTAATCACCCATCTCTCACCGTTTACTTTCAGTCTTACCCACACCAATCTGGAATTTACTATCTTACACTCTATCACACACTCCCATAACTCCCACTTTAGGAGTAGTGCTACTCCTTCCTTAGCTTTTGTCCTCTCAACAACCCCTGACTTCACTCCCAAGACATTTCCAAACCATTATTCCTCTTTACCCTGAGCTTCATTTCACTCAGAGCCAGAACATCCAGGTTTCTTTCCTCAAACATACTACCTATCTTTCCTTTCTTCTCATCTTGGTTACATCCACACACATTCAGACACCCCAATCGGAGCCTTCGAGGAGGATAAGCGCTCCCCACTTGACTCCTTCTTCTCTTTCCGCTTTTAGAAATTGAAATATAAGAAGATGGGGGTTTCCAGCACCCCGCCCCTGCTCCCACCCCCTTTTGTCACCTTCTACAACACACGGTGGAATACGTGGGAAGTATTCTTTTTCACTGCAGCTGTAGTGAACAGAAAAAAGTTACCTGGGCCTATACATGGGCTATACATCCAGCCACACTTGAAAGAGTCAGCATTTATACAGCTCCCCACCTGACATTTGCATTATTATTTTTCAGTGTTATGCTAAAAGGTGGCCTAGTTTGCCTGATTTTTTTGTTGTTATTTGTACATCCTAATACCTATCAAAACTTAGCATAACCTTAACTAAGGTTATCTGATCAACTGTCCTACAAAGTCTGGTTGTATCACTTGACGCACCATAAATACTATGACAGTGTTTATATAATAGAACCCTAGACATTTAAGTTTCTCTCATCAAACATAGCACCCATTTATCTCTTCTTCTCATTCTGGTTGCATTTACACTCATTTAGACACCTCAGCATAAATATTCTTAGAAAAATCCTTACATGGTTCTTTCATTTGTTTTAGTTTTTGGAAAGCTGTAATATATTATTGTTACAGCAATAAATTGTCATTGACACAAATCATTTTTTCATAACAGTGCTTATTATATTTCACAGTACTTGGAGAAGATACATTTGCTAATTTCTGTTATGCTACTTATACCCTCTTCATAAATTGTGGAGGGGATCAGAATTCTTTAGATAACCATCATTTGTATGCAAATCAGATGTTGCACCATATTTTTCATTGTAACAGTTAAAAGTGTACTGATGGTTGGAAGTTAAAAGAGGTTCCTTACATGCCATTCTGCTTTGAATGCATAAAAGTTAATAGGTATATATGTTTAGTAATGATGTTATGTTGAAAGTACTTTTTGATATTTATTGTCTTTGCTGTAGTTATTTTCAGTTAGATTAGGGTATTTGAAAATTAATTAAAGAAATAAGTAGACGTTGTTGGGTGCAATAGACTTTTCTTGAAACCATAATAACCCACACTTTCGTGCTGGGAGGCTACAACTCTCTGAAAGAAGCATTAAATGTAAGAGATGTTAAATCAGACTTTGTTAAGTAGTTTGAGGTGGTGTGTTGAGTAAATGCAATTTCTGTTGTGTAAGTGGAATTCATCCATTAATAACTTGAAAAGCATTCTCTGAAAGGGTTAGAGTTCAGCCATGAATGTTTAAAACTATGAATTGTATTTAAAAATAATATCCTCCTTTTATGTCTTTTGTGTTTGCAGTGATCTATGGTGTGGAAATACCTATAATTACAGTAGCTGTGAGACTGTCATCTTGAATGTTAACTCCATCTTTAATGACTTTCAATAGGCATCCAGCAAGCAGCAGGTGTGGGCCGAGCCATCATGGAGTGTATCTTGCGAGGGGAGTACTGCTCTATCAATCTGGAACGTTTTGGTTTTGACCGGATCATTACAAATACACCTCTTTTTGAGAAAAATATAGTATAGAAATGTTACTTGGGGTAGTAAACCTACTTCAGGAATCAAGCATCTTTGCCCTTATGCCATGCTGTGAAGGTAGGGATAGGGACCCCAGCCTTGCAAAATTAATCCTCAAAAAATGTATTTGTTGGACTTGATTTGCTCTTTGTAAATGGAAATGGGATGAAAAGAATATAGATAGATGAAAAAAAAAAATGAGAAATAATGAATGCTAGTCAAACAATTTTTCAAATGTTGAAAAGTTTAAAGGTTCAAAGTAGTTTTTTGGAACTGTAAATAAGCCATGTTAGTTAAAGGTTGCATATTTGTCTGTATATATTTTTGTTCTTTTACTTTAAGATCAAAACTCATGTTTTATAGTTGTGGTCGTACATGTATGATTATGTAAACCATTTAACAATCAACAATACAGTGTTGATTTAAAATTTGATTCTAATAATGTTGTTCAATATTTTATATTGTCCAAAAAGGACTTTAAAATACAAAAACTGACAAAAGTTACTCCTGCGTTTGATTCTTTATATACTAGTTTTGGCATAGTAAAAATATACTTACAGTTTTATTTATGTATTCTTCAGCTCCAGATAAATGCCAATAAAAGTACTGTGGGGAGGAAGTAAGGTGTTGAAGGATAGATGTGAAATACTAGGTGGAATATTATTGTGTGTGCAGTAGCATGGAAAAGTGGGTAAGGATAGGAGGATTTCCAGCCCCCTACTTCTTCCCCTCTAAGTACACAGGAGGTACATGGGCAGTATTCCTCTTCACCTATCCCTAGGGATAACAGCATAAAGTTAAAAGGAGTAAATAATTTATTTTCATTTATTATACTTGATCACCATTTCCTGTCAGCGAGGTAATGCCAGAAAACAGACGAAGAAAGACCCATCCACTCATATACACATACATGCACATATATGCACAATACATACATATACATATATACATTCATACACATACACATGCATATACACATATGTACATATTCGTACTTGCTCGCATCCATCCATTCCCGACGCCACCCTGCCCCACAGGAAATAGCATCGCCACCCCCTGCATCAGCGAGGTAGCACTAGGAAACAGACTAAAAAAGGCCTGCCGGCCCATGATACAGTTATATGTCTGTTTGTAATATAAATGGCTAAAGTTAGGACAGAACAGTAAGAAGGCTCTCTCCACACCCTCCACTCCTTCTGGTAAAAATGATGGGAAGGAGAAAAACAAAAGAGAAACCATGCATTGCTGAGGTAAGCAAGAATGGAATTTCACAGGAAAAAATGAAATAGAATAATTAATAGTTACTGTTTAAATGATCTTATTAAAATCATATTACACTATAATATGAACAACACTATGCTATACTAGACTACACTCTTTATTGTAATGCAGAGTGATTTAGTAGGCTCCATAGGCTTTGACACAACTATAGAGGGAAAGTCTGGAAATATTATGGATACTGACTCATACATGGTAAGAGGGAAAATCCACTGCAGAAAATGATGTTGAACTTGGGAGTCCAGGAAACTTCAAGCACAGAAAGAGACAGACACTGATTCTGCTATGGAAGAAGAGAGAGAAAGTGAAGGCCAGGAAACTTCAAGCATAGACATGAGTGCAGAAAGAGAAAGAGACTGATTCAGGTATGGAAGGACAGGGAGAAAGTGTAGACCAAGAAACTCTCAGGCCTGGCCACAAGTATGGAGAGTATGAGCTGCAATGCAGTAAAAAGACAAGAAATTTACAGGGTGCAGAGAGTCTGTAGACACTATGTAAGGAAAGTTTGCATGTATGTTAAGACTGGCATATTATACTAGAGAAAAGGTAAATTTAAACACCCCTGAAGATGTTTGGTCTGGCGTAAGATAGGTAAATGCTGCTGTTGGGGACGACACAGATTCTACCACCCAGAATTGTGCACTGTCAGAATGGGTACTGTAAGGACCACTACATATCAGGGACATTGGGGCATATCTTTCGTGCATATCTTTTTTAAAAAGACTCGGACACAGCCAAATGAAAGAAAGGAAGAACTGCTAGAGAAGTAAGTGATGCTGCTCTACCCTTACAAAATGAAAAAACAAAAACAAAATACTCTGCCAAGTTCAGCAGCACTGAGCATGTTAATCTCCCAAAGCAACACATGGACAAGTCAAGTAGCATCTCTTGTATATGCCAACATGTAGAGACTTGAATCAAATTCCTTTTATAAGTGGCTTGCTAGATCCATTGAATGCTGTTTTTGCAACCTTCACTGAAACACACACTAAAGACAAAGGCAAACTACAACCTGTACAGATGAAACAGGACTAGATCATGTGGATGAGTTTGATTATATACAACTGATACTCTTATAGCAACTGTACAAGTGAATTCCTCAAATAATATAGTAAAAGCACTCAATCTCGAGGTTAAAAACCAAGACCTAGTGTGACATTGCATTTATTTGTAGACTGCCAGGTTCAAAGCCAAAAGAATTTACAGAACAAACAAGAAACAATGAATCATGTTGAGCTCCATGTAAATCCAGTCTCAAATATACTGTACTTGTCTTATATGACTTCAGTTTTACACACATACAATGGATACAGGTAGAACGCATTGTAGCTGTAACTCTGTAAGTAGTAAGGACAAACAGGTACAAAAAAATAAGTTATTCAGACTGTGACAATTTCTCCCTGAGTCACCAATTAACAAAATCAACCATTCTGGACTTAATCTTTACAAATTATATTGGATGCAACACTGCCTGAGTAAAACAGACATAACCATGGAGGTGTATTCAGCAATTTCAGTTTCAGTAGTAAGTGGATAAAATAGGTGAATATGATTAATGAGAAGTGTCATACTTTAATAGAGAATGTATGCTTTTCTTCATGGCCCAACTGGGTTCTGTTTTCAAAACAAAAGGGTATAATCGACTGCTACCATAAGTTTTTACATAGCAAAGCAATTATTTTTGGACTATTAAGTGTTTAAATGGAACTTCCTTGACCAATACACTACGATAAATATTACATAAAGTGGCAATGAGGATAAAACCACATGAAGTTAGAGTGGACAGTCTATGAAAGTTATTGAAAAGTGGTAAAAAGGGTGCCCACGAAGATAACCAGCTGGCGTTGTTGGGTGATTTCTACTGCTGGTTTACTGCAAACAGCAGCAATGTCTCTAGTGGGTCACATACATGAATTTGATCCAGACATTGAATCCTGGACTGAGTACAAGGAGCATCTCCTACATTATTTCTTGGTGAATGATATAAACAATGCAGTCAAGAAGAAAAATTTGTGCAAGTCTAAACATCCTGGAGAACTGACTTTTGAAGAACTTTGTGATGTGTTAACTAAACTTCATCAGCCAAAGCTGTCGGACACAGTAGCAGGTTAAAAGTGTCATAAAGGAATCAGGCGACAAGATGAGTGTTGCTCAGTATATGACTACCTTAAAAGAACTAACGGAGCACTGCAATTTCAGCTCTTTGACGACAGATCTGCAAGATCAAATGTTGTGTCACCGGTTGATTTTAGGTATCAATGATGAACAGATTCAAGAAAAACTACCGGCAAAGAAATCTACGGTTTGGCAGTGGCAATAAAGGCAACACAGAAGAACATGTCAGACATGAAACAGCCATCATCTCTGCATGCGGTGACACAAGGCTCACCCTGTTGGAGATGCTGTGAAGTTCATTATCCAAACAGCTGTTGAGCCAGAGAACAGAGGTGCTACAACTGCCAACAAGTAGGCCAATTCTCATGTAAATGTCAGCAGTCTCAGTGACAGGACAAGACAGAGAAAAGATGAATTGGCATTCCCTAGTACCAGTTTCAAGCCTTCTTCAAAATACACACCCATGAGAGTGCTTTCACCATGAGGAAGGAAGACAGCATCAAGAGCAGGAGGAGGACCACCAAGAGGGAGAAGAGGACTGCCAAGAGGAGGTAAAATGTATCAAATGGCAAATGCAGAAAATAAGGAAGAAGGATTAGAAAATTATAATGGTGTTGAGAAAGGTAAAGAGGACTATTTTGAATTCAGTTCAGTACTATATTATAGCAGTGGAAACAAAAGTGAAGTACAACTGGGAAGTGTTCAACCATTTATGTGCAGACTGAATACTGAAAGGCAAGAGGTAGATTTGGAGATGGACACTGGTGCAAGCTTTACAGTAACTAATGAACATGTTTATGAGAGTGTGTGACAAGTTATCCATAATACAAGAGAAAGTAACTGAAAATAATGTGATGTTAAAGTCATACACAGGAGAAAGAATGAGAGTTAAAGGAGTTATGAAAGATCATGTCACACTCCATGTTCTAGTATATGAGTTGCCATTAGTGGCAGTAGAAGGTGATGGACAAAATTTGTTAGGTAGGAACTGGTTACAAACACTACAGATTGATAGGAAGAATTCAGTGTTTAATGCACAGGAACAGATGGATAGTAAGGAAAAGTTTGTGAAGGATTTAAAAATGAAGTATGCTGGTGTATTTGAGGAAGGTTTGGCCACATGCACTGTAGGGAAGGCCAAAATTTATATAGATGATAGGGTAAAACCACAATTTTTTAAAGCTCGCCTACTACCTTTTTCTTGGAGAGAGGCCAAAGACAGAATTGGACAGGCTAGTGGCAAATGAAAAACTCCCATAGTGCTTGTGTCCAAGCCATCGTTACAAGTTGGAATTTGTGGAGACTCTACAGTGATGGTAAATCGGTGGCTGAGAAGGACACTTTTCCAGTTCCAAAAATAAATTATTTGTTGACCAGTTTGGTACGAGGTAATTCATTCTAAAAATTGGACTTGAGCAATGCTTATCAACAGATGTTAGTGAATGAAGAGTCAAAGAAATATTGTGTGATAAACACACACACAGGTTTGCTCAGGTAAAAAAAATTACCTTATGGGATCAAGAGTGCCCCTGGGATTTTTCAAAGAGAAATATACAATTTACTGAGAGATATTCCACACACTTGTATATTTAGATGATATTTTCATCACTGGAAGCAATGAAGCTAAACACAGAGCAAACTTGACTGAGGTGGTAGAAAGATAAAATGAAAGAGGTTTAAAGCTGCATTTGGACAAATGCAACTTTTTCTAAAACAGTGGGCATTATTTGGGACACAAAATAGATGTACAGGGCATTCATGTATTAGAAAGTAAAGTAAAAGAAATTGTGGATGCACCCAGGCCAACAGATGTGCAAACATTGTGATCATTCTTAGGAGGTTTAAATTTTTATGGAAAATTTCTCAGGAACTTCCCTTCAGTGCTTGCACCATTGTACTTGTTCTTTAGGAAGGGGGTGTGATGGCAGTGGTTGCAACCACAAGCTGCACTTAAAAAAGCAAAGTGGATGTTACTGACTTGTAAGGTTTAGATACAATGTGATCCAGATAGGCCTCTTGTTTTCTCATGTGATGCATCACCATATGATGTAGGGGAAGTGCTAGCACACCAAAATGAAGATAGATCAGAACTTATAGCTTTTGCCTCATGCAAATTGAATAATGCTGAGAAAAATTGACAAGGAAAGTCTGGTAATAGTGTATGGGGTGTGCCATTTTCATAACTATGTGCATGGAAGATTATTCACATTAGTCACAGACACAAGCCCATAGTTTCACTTTCACATGAACACAAGGCATTGCCCAGTATAGTTAGTAGGAGAATACAAAAATGTTGGGCCATTTCACTTACTGCTTATGATTACCAGTTGAAATTTAGAAATGGCCATGACAGTGCAAATGCTGACCTATTGAGTAGGTTACTATTGGCAGAGACACCATCTACAGTACCACACCCCACAGATACAATATTGATTTTAGAGCACATTGAAGATTCACCATTTCCAGCTGACCACTTTAGGAGGTCAACAGCACATGACCCAGTATATGCTAAAGTTTTGCTTTTTATCAAGAATGGTTGGTCAAAAGCTGTTCAGGCCCCTTTTATGTGTGTAGAGATGAACTTAGTACAGTTGAAGGTTGCATAATGTGGGGGAACAAGGAGGTGGTTCCTCCAGCTGGACAGCAAAGTGTATTAAGAAAACTGCACGAGGCTCATTCAGGTATTTTCACAATGAAGATTACTAGATCATATGTTTGGTGGCCTAATTTAGATAGGTATATCAAACAATTGGTAGAAACTTGTGATATTTGTCAAGGGAATAGAAGTAAACCATGTGTTAAACCACTTCATGTGTGGCTATATTCTGATAAGCCATAGGATAGAGTACATGTAGATTTTGCTGGACTATATATAGGACATATGTATTTGGTCATCATTGATACCTATTCAAAATGGTTAGAGGTAAGTATTATGAGAGTACATTAGCTCTCGCAACCATTGCTGAGTTAAGGGATATTTTTACCAGCCATGGGCTGTTCTCAGTGTTAGTTAGTAATAATAGAAGCCAGTTTACCAGTTATGAATTTGGCCAATTTATGCATGAGAACAGGACAAACCATGTTACTTGAGCTCCTTTTCACCCTAGCTCTAATGAATAGCTGAAAGAGCTGTTTAAACATTCAAAAATGGGTTGAAAAAAATGAGAAAAGCAGACATCAAAGCAAGATTGTCTTAGGTTCTTATCCAGATATAGATGTTGAACATAGTCTGTAACTGGTAGTTCCCTGACAGAGTTGCTAATGGGTAGAAATCTATATGGACCCCTTGACCGACTGAGACCAAACTTGAAAAAAGGGTAAAAAGGAAACAAGAAGAACAAAAGAAATATCATGATAAGGGCAGACCTTTGAGGGAATTTAAGGTATATGAAGTGTTTGGAGAATTTTAGTGGTAGGGGAGCTCACTGGATACCAGAAAGTAACTGGACTCCTGTCATATAAGGTAGAACTGTGTGATAATTGAGTGTTCAGAAGGCATGTTGATCAAATGAGATTCAGAAGTGTAAAGTTGTCAGAGCAGGGAGCTCCAAGGGAAGTAGTCATACAAGAGTTGGGTGAGGACAGTATGAGTGACAAACAGCAGGATACAGGACAAATGAGTTCTGGGCAAGTTGTGAGTCATGAACCTGATAAAATGCTTGAAGATCAAAAAGAAGGTAACATCAGTTTTCCAAGCCATAGGGAGTCTGACATATGCAAGGAGAGACTTGGAACAAGTTCATCCTGTATGGTTCGGTTCTTTCAGGAAGCCCAGTAAAAACCAAAACAAGGTCTGAAGAGTCATTAGTAAACCTGTGAGATCAGATTTGCCGAATATGACAGTACTATTAATGAGTACAAAATTGTATGTAATACTTTTCAGTGCAGGGCCTCTGAGAGGGGGTTGCAGGGGGTACATCATTCTTGGGCCCAGGGGTTCAAGAGGGGGCCCAGGAATTTTCTGGGATCTCAGAAAAAGCAGAAAATCAACTGAGTGCTCCATTTCACCCCTCTCTCATCCTCCATATTCTTTTTAGCCTTACAGCTCATGTCATAAAACTGTAGTGGATAAAAGCATGTTGATTAATGGAAAAGGGAAGGGAGCCCGAATGAAACTTTGTACTCCCTGATAAAATTCCTCTCAGGGGCCCTGACTGAAAATGAAACAAGCACAAGTTATTTTGCTGTACTAATATATAATTTCAAGGATGTGTATTCTGTGTTTGCAGTATTTACATTATTCTGTATTTCTGTAATACAGCAAGGAGTTCATAAATTCCTTGATAATGAATAAGGTACAAATGCCAGTAAACACATTATTTTATATTACAGTAACCCCTCGATTTAACAGACCCTAATATAATGGATTTCTGTTTTAAAGGACTGTGCAAATAATAATACATTAATAAATAATAATTGAAAGAGTTCAAAAATATCAAACGTCACACCATGCACATTTTATTTCATACTTGTTTTTGGTAGCGTGGAGTATACTTGCTTTGTTTCGTTCTCAGTCTGCCTCAAACTATCATGTGGTCAGGTTGTATACAGAAAATTGTGACTTTAATCATTAAATACTTTTGTAATCCTTAAAATTCAGAATGGTATGAAGTGATTGAGGAGTTAAAAGAAAGCGTGTGAATTGCATATTATATTACTATATAGAGTATACAAAAAAATACATTCGATTTAACGGACTTTTGACATTAATGGACATCCTTTCCCCCATTAGTCTGTTAAATTGAGGGATTACTGTAATATTAGTTTCAAATTCAAGGGGAGAAAGGATGTCATAATGTTATAGGGAAAGAAAGCTTTCTTTATGTCCCATCTGGGTTCTGTTTACAAAACAATAGAGTTCAATAATTGCAGACAAAAAAAAAAAAACAGCCACAGCTTACCTAACAATGCTAAGAAAACTTATCAAATGCGGTGAAGGACAGAGACCATAAACTCAGAATGTCACTTGAAACTCAGGAATAGGAAAGATGAGCCATATGAAATAAGTACTTTTACTGATATGCTGAACAAAAACCTGGGACCACAAACTCCACTGTCTGCCAACGAAAAAGGAGAGGATACTTTTACAGAAGAGCAAAATTTGAAAAAAAAAAAATCACTTCAACAAGCCAAAATCAACCTTAAAGTTCAAAGAACCAACAGAATTATTCCTACACAATAACACCTCATATGTTACACATATCAGATATCACTAACTTACCACATGATGTCTAGAGGGCTGTTGAGAACATACCCATGCACTCTCACCCAGAACCGTCTCTTGGACATCGGTCTTCATAGAGAAATGCAAAATACCTCTTGCACAAACAATAAATATCCTCTTGAGAAAAAGCCTAGATTCTGGAATCATCCCAGATAATTTAAAACTGACTCACATCGCCCCAATCCTTAAATATGGAAGCAAAGTAATGTTAAAAAAAGAAACGATAGCACTGCCATGGAACATTTGTCAATATGACAGGCCAAAGAGACGAACTGACTGAATTTATAAGCAATTCCCTAATTTTTCACTTTCACATCTGTTCACTTTAGCAAATGGTTTGAGAATATATGAGATTTTGTTTAGGTGAATAAATGATTGAAATTCTCGGAACAATGTACATAACCATGGATAACATGGTTTTAGGGCGGGAAGATCTTTCCTCACTCAGTTGCTTGACCAATATAACAGGATTGTTGAAGCTTTGAAGAACAAATAAAAAATGCCACTGTGATTTACACAGACTTTACAAAAAATGTATAAATGTGGTGAAGGTTTCATGGTACATAAAATGTGTGAGAAAGAAATAACTGTGAAAACTGGGTGAGGGATGTAAAATTTTAAATAAGAAGTCATAACTCGTGGTTGGAAATTGGAAACAAAGTTGTGTTGAAGGGATATATTAACCTCCTAAGGCTTTAGTAAGATGTTTTTCACTTTCTCAAAAATTTGTAAATACTTTCCCTGTCTGTTTTTCCCAATTTCTCAACTCTCTCTATAT
>JAYMFT010177423.1:0-26070 GCA_038088735.1 Panulirus argus
ATATTATCCCTGGGGACAGGGGAAAAAGAATACTTCCCAGGTATTCCCTGCATGTCATAAAAGGTGACTAAAAGGGGAGGGAGCACAGGACTGGAAATCCTCCCCTCCAGTTTCTCCATTTCCAAAAAGGGAACAGAGAAGGGGCCAAGTGGGGATTTTCCCTCTAAGACTCAGTCCTCTGTTCTTAACGCTACCTCGCTAACGCGGGAAAAGGCAAATATGTATGAAAAAATATACACACACACACACACACACACACACACACACACACATACATACATTTATGTATAAAACCACAGGAAATTGGAAATACAGTATGATCCCAAATGCACTTTTGTCCCCTCCTCTTTCCTCCTCTCCTTCCTTTTCTTTCTGTCCTTTGTCCTCTCTTCTCCTTCCTTCCCTACCATATTTTCTCCTTCCATCCCCTCCTCTCTGCTGTGCTTCCCCTTTTTCTATACCCCTCCCATTACTTTGTTTCTTTTTTTCCTCTCTGTATTTGCTTTTCTCCTTTTTTATCCTTATCTCCATGTCTTTTCTCCTAGTCTTTCCTTTCCTTCTTCTCCTCCCTTTTCTTTTTTCTTTTTTTTCCCATCTCCTTCCTTCTTGCTTATTTTCCTTTCATACTCCTCCTTTCTGTACTCTTCATTTCTACGTATGTTTTTGATCAAGTACAACACAACAATATTTTCTGCAGGAATGCTAGTGAATGAACTTCGTGGAATGGAACGTGAGGACGCAGCAGTAGTAGTAATGTGTGGTGCTCCGCTATATCAGCTTGCACCCCCTGATGATGATACAACCTCAGATTCTCCACCTATCTCTTCCACCTCAGCCACATCAACCTCTAACTTATCCAGATGAGCAAAAGCATCACAAGAGCCTCACCAGTTGCAGACATTACCCACATAAGGTTTTTCATGCTGTCATATTAGTACAGTATTCCTTTTAGCTAATTTCTGCCTCTTATGAATAGCATATCTAAGACTTTGCTTTACTTATTAGAATACTTATTAAAATTTCTTGTAGTCATCCATCTTAGATTATAATGCTTCTCTAAGACCCATGTGGGTTTTACAGTCAGGTAGGCTCTTGTATTATTGACAATGATAGGTGCAGCACAAAGTGATCTTATATTGTTATCTCAACTGTCTGTACTCATTTGATTGTGAATATCTGAAATTCCCACAGGGAAATTTCATGATTTTTAACTTTCAAAGGTAATTATCTTAGGGAAGTGGAGGACATTATACCAAATAGATACCCATAATGTGTTCTTATCTTCTCATGTTAAGTGCAGTGCAATATCATGTTTCACTAGCATATTGCTGGTAATGTTATGCATATATTTTTTTATGTGCCAAGTATTTTTTGGGTGTTATAGTAAGCTGAGGACTCAGGTTGTGATTCCTGTCTAAGTATTGATTGGACAAAACACTAGTTAGAAATATTTTTCATATTATCAGGTATAGAGATCCCACCACCATGGTTGACATACAGTGTAAAATAAGCTTTACCATGTTAACAAAATTACAAAAAGATGGAGCACCATACACCTGGCTAACAAACAACTAGATTTCTGCTTTTCAGGTGAACATTTGAACTGTTCAGTGCTCAGTAGTGCTGACTTTTAAAGGGATGAATACTTAGTAGCCTCATGTACATACAGAATAATGTTAGAAGATGACTAGATAAATAAAATGTTGTATCCACATATTCACAGTGACAGAAGATTTTTCAAAATTATTTTCATTCAGCTGACCCTGTTCTATTTGAATATCTGCTGCTGGGCCTCTCATATATAAATTACTTCTAATACCTTATTCTTTTATGTATTTACTCATGATACAAACAGTCACTTATCTCAAAGGGAGCTTTTGTCATTCTCATATATGCCATGCTGTTACAGAAGTTGAACAAGTGAAACCTGTGCTATCTTGGAATTCTGTATACATTTCACACTCGATTCTTCCGTCTCTATGATGAGTACAGAGGTCTTCAACTTAGAAAGATATGCCTCACTTAGTTACATTATTAGTTACATCATTCAATGTCACCTCATCTCTTGCAGAGGCATTTAACACTTTTTGGGCTTGGGGCCCTGCTATCTACAGTAAGATGAATCCATGATGTGGCAGCTAGTGGTGACCAGCCTGTAAATATTTACAAACAATTTAATGATTTTTTTTTCTGTCATTCATTTATAATTTGTTCATGAATGATTGCTCTATGACATATAGAATTAATGATGATTTACCGCCACCTGTAACTGCTAATTCTACTAATTTAGTTATCAAACATCTTAGCATCGCAGCATTTAGACATTACAGACAGTGGTCAAGCAACTCTCTTGTGATCTCTTGTATTCTATCATTCTGTAGGTAATAATGAAGTCATACTCTGCATTTTTTCACATAATAGCTTTTGTTAACTCTCTTTTTCTCCTTTGGTTATCACCAGGTGAGTCAGTTTCTTCATCTTACTGGTAATTTTTCCTGTGATCCAGTTCCCATATCATTTTGTGAAGCTTCAATTGTAATTTACAAAATGCAAACAATGTGATTGTGAAACATCTCCACGCAACACAGCTGAGCTCATATATCTTAAATGTCATTATTAAAGTAGAATGCAACAGTAAATACTGATGCTGGACTAAATTGGAAATGGAAGAATTTATTTAAAGGCAAGCATCTAACCTTCATTTCCTCAAGTGTCAGTAATACCAACAAAGCAGAAGCTTTAGGGGTAAAAGAAATCTGATTGCTTTGCATTTACTGTCTATTCCTTGTTTTTATTACTGTTTTGGAGATTCAAGCAGGATTTTTTTTTTTCCCCAAAAAAAAATTTATGAAAATTCTTAGCAAGTTTATGGATTTTCAGATGTTCTAACCTCACCCCAGAACTTGTATCTTCATGTAGAGATTCTCTTGTCTCTTTGTTTGGTTTGCAAGCTTTTCAGTTACTGCTTTAATAAATATTAAGAAAGCATGTATACTGTATGAGAATATCAGTTAGTGTGGTCAGAAGTTACTCAAGTTGGAGAATCTAACTTTTTAAGTTGCACTGTTTTTGAGATGCACTTAAAGTCAGAGAATCTGACATTTTAGTCTCTCCTATATGCATATACAGTTTTCTTGCATGTCATATTATTGCTAATATATTTAGGTTTGAAATAAAAAAAAATGAGGTGATTTATTTACCTTGTGCCATTATAAGTAATTTTTGTTTTTTTAATGTTGGACATGAGAAATATATGAGAGGAGAACATTTTACATTTTATTATCTTTTTGCCATAAACAAATTGATAATAGGGATGGCTATGAAAATTAAGGAGCATATAGATTTAATTAACATAAAAAGAGGGGCTTTAACCCCAGGACACCCAATCCAGGGGCATCTACAACTCCATTATTGCACTACACTCAATAGAAGAAAAAATCCATCTAGAAATAAACAGAGCCTCTGAAAACCTCATGTAACTTTGAAAAGGGACTGAGATTTATCTTAATTTTCAATGTTATATTATGAAAATATCAGTCGTCTTGTTATCTGCTGCATTTTGCCACATGATAGAGTGCTAAAACATGTTTGTGCACTGGAACATATTTCTCTGCATATGAAAGCACTCAGTGCACAAACTTCTCAACAAATAGATGTAAAAGCAGGATCTTAACAATCATGAAGTTTTCAAATAATGTTGAAAATAAGGTATATGTCATCTGCTAGCAGAAGATAGGTAAAGTTTTTCACCTTTTTGCATTACTTAACCCCATATTTTCCTTGATATTCATAGTCCTCTCCTCTGTTGATTTATCTATTATCTTATAATAAAGAAGAAATCTGAATCATTCACCAGTTACAAAGGTCACATGTCTAGCATCAGATCAACTGCAACTGAAGTTAATTCTTAAAAAACTGGTTAATAGAGAGGCACAAGGAAAAAAATACCTACGGAGGATGGTAATGCATAATGAATTACCTTTGGCTATAACATTAGAAATGTCTAAGGTGAGATAACCATGTTATTTACATTAGCTTGGCTGATGACTAAAGATGCCTCAAGTTATTTACATTAGCTTGGCTGATGACTAAAGATGCCTCAAATGATCTTCAGAGGTGACAGTACTTACCTTGAAAATCCTTGGTATTGAATATGGCTGTTGCCAAAGCCATAAAAGAATACTCTGGTGTACATTGTTTATTGCTATTGGCTTCAAGCAGATACATTAGTGAGGTGGAGGCAGTCTCAAGAAATTTTGGACTAAGCAACTCTGTCATTATTTGTCTTAAGTCAGGGTATTAAGATCTAAGAATGAATCTAACCAGGATCTTTCCTCAACAGTTAGAATTCTGGATCTCATCCCAAGAGACACTCGCATATAGGCTATTTTCAAGTGTCAAGTGATGTCTTCACATTTGACATTAGCTATATTGTAACAGTTGTCATTGCTGTTTTTTGCCAGATTGTAGGCTGGCATGCAAACTGAAGTATAGCAAACAGTTAATTTTGTTGGTAGTGAAATTTGAAGGAACCAATTATTTGTGATATATTATCTCAGGTATTCAGTAAATAGTGGAAGTATAAAGGAAAATAATACATGTCATGCTGTTCCGGAAGTTGAACAGATGAAACCTGTGCTATCTTGGCATTCTGTATACATTTCACACTTGATTCTTCCCCTTGTATGATGAGTACAGAGGTCTTCAGCATAGAAAGATATGCCTCACTTAGTGACATTATTAGTTACATCATTCAGTGTCACCTCATCTCTTGCAGAGGCATTTAACAGATGTGAAAAACTGAATACTAGTGCAAATAGCATTGTGTGATTTTATCTGCCCATCAAAACAAAGCTTCATTTAGCATAAATTGAATAAAATATAATCTAGTGCACCACAAACACTAGCATTGCAGAGTTATAAGTATACAACAAGATGAAGTTATGCTCACTACAAAATACAAATAGCCAGTTCTTGGTCACTTAACAGTCAGGTATGACAAACTGTTGGCTGTAAGAAAGAAAAAGAACCTAATAACAAGATTTATGCATAGGACTCATCAAATATCAGCACCAGTTTTGCTTTGAGCTCACCTAAGCTTCCATAACATTCGTGTCTTCACATCCATGAACCTCTTCTCTCAAGCTCAACCAAATGATTTGTAATATTTCGTATCTTCAGGAGCATAAGGACTTAAATGAAATTAAAAAAGTTTACAGTCCATATCAGTTGCAGCTGGCAGAACAGCAACATTGTTTAACTAATGGCTTGAACTTGTTTTGTATGTCATTTTTCCAATTAATGTTAATTTATCTTTGTATCTTGCCTTTAGAGTTCATCAGAGAGTTTTCTTTTATTGGGATTCATGGATTCACATTGAAAGTAACACAGTTGCTACATTGTCTGTCTGCCCTGTGAGATCAGTAACTGCTCATAATATTTTACAAAATATCTTAATGATTGGATAAGGTTATTAATGATTGGATAAGGTTCCTTTGTCCAGGTACCTTGTATATTCATATTGTTATGACCAGTTAACTCTAACCCTTGAACAGGAAGCATGGAATTTATTTTGTCTATGAAATAATGAAGCATTTGTTTCTTGACGTTTGTTGAATTTCATTTGTTTAGAATCATAACCTGGCTTTTATGCTTACTGCTAGTTCAGAACAATCACTTACTTTTACATAATACTGTACTGATTTCTTAACTTTAGATGTACTGTTCAAAAACTCTTCTCATATGTTCCTTAGTCTCTTGTGTCATAATTACCAGGAGACCCCATTTAACCAAGGTTTTTATGTATCTATTAATGAAGTATTTTAGGGAATAGCAAATATGTTTAATGGCTTGTAGTATACATGAGAGACCTTAAAGCTTAAAAAGAAAGGTATGCGAGGTACTTCCACACTGTAAATTCGTTTTTCATTTGATTATTAGCTGAACTGTCCTGATATTTACTGAACTATCGTAAGCTTACTGTCATGCATATGAAATGGGTTGTAAGTTAGAGTGGTCCCAAAGCTTAGAGAGGAAATACTTGCCATGTTACCCTTACATTTCCTTCCAGTGCCGTGCCACTATTGCTTGCTGAACCCAAAAGCTTGCATTGGAGTGTTTCAGTGTATGAGTGTCTTAGGAACATGGTAGAGTTGTATTCATATTGTATGTCAACCAATGATAGCTGATGTTTGCCCATTTACTCTAGTTACACCAATCTTCTCAGCTATTTAGAAATTATTTTACATAATTTTTATCCAATTCAATCTTGAGTAAGAGTTACAAGCTGAAGTCTTATCTGCTTAACCCTTCCCCCCCGCCCCTGGCTTTACAGGGAGTAAGAATAAAAACCCATTTTCTTTCCTAATGTAATAATTGGTTAGGTCTTTTGTGTTATGCCAGGCCTTTTAAATGTATTGGTAAAGTTATACATGTTATTCTTCAGGTTTGTTGATAGGGTAATGTCATCCACAACAAGGATTTTACTGGTTTTTAACTTAGCTTTGCACATACAGTGAAAATTAATTCTTAGCAATTTTATCTATTTGGTTTGTAAGTGTAATATGCCAGAATACTTCACACCACACCATGTTGCCTCCTTGGCATTAGTTAAACTCCATGTGATACTTTAGTTTCTTATGCATTGCACAATAAACTAAATATTGGAATATTCATTTATGGGTGACCATATTTTTATATTCAACAGTAAAACTAAAGCTCCTACAGTCTTTTTAAGCTTACATGTGCATTTTTTAAGTATTTTTTTTTGCAGACCTTTCTAAGAGCTGCCAAATTGACTTCAGATTTCGGTGCTCTCATGTTTAATAAAATTGTCATTTATGTAGGTGCATTCATGTGTAAAATTTTTACCATTTATAAAGAATCACATCTTTTCTTCAGTATATAATTTGTTTTTGTGGTATTTGAAATAGCCTTAAATAGCTTATATACTCATCAGCATCCCAATATTTGGGATTCATGTATGAGATTATTTTATGGTTGTAGGTACACTTTAATGAACCTCTGAGGGAGCATTGTGATAATACTTTCCAGAACTGTGAACTCTTATAGTCGGCCAGCAGCGCCTTATAGATCCTGCACAAAGCTGTTAGTGAATCTTTGTAGAAGCTTTTGATATGGAACCTGGTGGCCGGCTGCTAGTCTAATGCCGTCCCTCCTGCAAGAATATGTATATTGGGTTAAAATGTATTGTAAAAAATTAGCAGTAAAGACCTGAGAAAACAATTTTCCCTATATCAGTAATTCTTGCATTTGCAGTCATTTAGCATTTTAAGTGGGCATGACTATTCGTTCAGTATGAAACGTTTTTTATAATCTAGAAGTGTGATATCCGACTCATTGCAGGATCATACATGACAACATGTAATAACAGTCTTCTTTATTATGTTAGTATGGGATGAGTAGCATTTATCATTTCAATAGTGCTAAATTTCCCTGCAATATAGACAAATGTAGATGCAGAAGTGGAGGGATCTAGTCTGCTTTTAGTATTAAATGAGCTAAATCTAAACTTCATTTTTTTATATAAGAATTTGATTTTTTGTAATTCAAATAGACATTAGTATAAGAGAGAAGTATGTGCTAACTTGAGATGTAATTATGAAAGAAAATTATACGAGTCACAATATCTGGGAAGGTAACTGATGGTGGACACTAGAAGCAACTGGATCGCAGGTGATCAAGGCCTCAGGTCATGTGCACTCAATGTTTGTACATGCTCTGTATTAATGGAAAAAGACTTTATGCAGTGCTGGAAATGGTGCATATACATGATTAGAGTTATTGTAGAAATGTAATATGTAGTAACTGTACATCCAAACATTTTCATTTAGTTTCTTAGAAGGTTCATGATTCATCATCAACATTTATGGGTTTCACAAAAATTCTTTCATTTTTATTTGTGTTAGAAAATCATAACTGCTCATTAGTGTTTTAACAGTGGATGTCATGCATATGGTCCTCATTAGGTAAAGATTCTTTCCATTTCTGAAGTGCATTACAAATGATGATACATAGTAATATTAAGACGACTCCTTAATATTGTCATTTTAAGATTTATGAAAAAAATTACATTTTATTTTGTCATGCTAAAGAACATTCTTAATCAAATTACTTTAGAAAATCTTTGCACTCTTCATTTAAAAGGGGAAGTTATATCCTACTGAAATTATTGGGGAGTCTTATCCTGTTGAAACTATTCTGAGTTGAGACATGAGACATTCAAATAAGCTCATTTTAAAATTATCAACATATTTGATAACTGTTGTATTAGGGTTCAAATAAAGATACCCAGCCAGTGGACTTAAAAGCTTGTTTTAGACCACTGGGTTTTATTCCAACCCCAAAAATGTTGAGTCTGTAATGGGGTTTGAATGAAACTGCGAGAGCTGCTGAATGATAGTTACAATTATCATACACCACAGGGCCTTACATGAACCTACAGTAAGTTGGGTTTGCCTTAGGAAGGGCATGAACATGCTAAGGGCACTAGACACCAAAGCTACAATTGTCTCAGGCAACTGTGCCACTCTTCAACACAAAGAAATTTTGATAGGAATCACCATTATACCAAAAGTGTCACATGTCTCCTGTTTATTTATTTATAGTTACCCTAGGACCTTTATCTGGAAGGATCTTGGTATTTCGTGGAACCACCTTTTTGCAGCGGCTCATGCAGCCCAAGGCTGCACTGCAGTCAATCAGGAACAGGATGGACTCCTTTGAAGCAAGAAGTTCTTTAGATGATACAGTCCAACCAAAAGTAACTTTTCACTGGTGGTGTAACCTTAGCAGGCTGAGTCCCATTCGTTATCATATATACTTTTCACAGCCACAGAAGGCTGACATGCACAAAGTTGTTTCCAGATATTTTTGTTGCTAGCTCAAATGTTGAAGATGAATCAACAATTTTTGAAATATCTACAGAAGAATTTTGCAGTTTGATTTGGTTTTCACTGTGAATTTTGACATGTTTATCACTAATAAATATAAGGTATCACGTGCTTGCACTAGAAGTGAATGAAAGCATGAAAAGATAGTGGTAAACACAAGGAAAGGCAGAAGAGACAAGTAAATGAAAAATAGCGTTGAATGAATGATAGTTTGTAGTTTTACAGTGTGCAACAGACCACTAAGTTATGTTGCACTGTAAATTTGATCAAAGAACAGAACCATTGTTGAGAGAAAGGACAATCCTATAACTTCCACAGTAGTGCTTCCATGGGCAACCAAGTCTTAGTAGTCTACTGACTTTCTCTACATTCAAGTTTTTCTTTTTGCTTGAATCGGAGAACTCTAAAACAAATAAAGTTCCTCCCCATATCCACTGTTATGCAAGATAATTTCTTAATTCTTTGCCAGTGTTGTATTCATTATCAAATATCATTCAGAAGTCTTAAAGATGTTGTTGGCCATAGCTAGTCAGATTGATAGGCTCTTGCAGTGCGGAAATTGTTCATGAAGAAAGAGATGAAACTGATAACATGTTATTTTATATTCACAGGAACAATCGTATCTGCAAGTACTTGACACTTTAGAATAATTTACCATTATATATATCCAATGCTGTGCAATCATGCCTTTCCCATGCTTCACTCCATATGTGATATGTAATATTGATTCTAGTTAAGTAACTTGATATGTTTTTCTTATGAGACAAGCAGCAACAAATGATAATGGAGAAAATTGGTCATAGGAGTTTTTAGCTCATTATTGTGGTGGCTGTTTTTTGAAAGGGATGCTATTTGGATCTTAATCTGTTTCTTAATGTGTGTATGTTTATGATGTCATATGAAAATAAATTTAACGTTGCTTGTCATTTGCATTCCATTATTGTATAGTGGTGTGGCTGTGTCTTTGTGGTCTTATTTGTGGGTGCCATATGCACTTATTTATTGCTTTTTTACACATCATAATTTAAAAAAAGTGATTGATGCTCTGTGTTTTATTGACCCTCTGTTGGTTGTTGGATTATGTAGTCTCGAAGTATATGAAACATGGACATACTGGATTATACTTCTGTCAAGATTTTAGATGACAACTTCCACTGAATACTGTAAGAGATAAAAGAGTGTTTAAAAAAAAATTCCCTCAAAAATTCATGTGTGAATGCACGGATTATCTAACAAATTTAACATACCATATGAAACTTTTGCTACATGATTCATGATAACTAGAGCCTAAATATGAGCAAATGAAGTTTTTTGTCTTTGTCCAATGTTACCTTAAGAAGTTAGGAAAGGAAATCAAGTTCAGAAAAAAAATATGAGCTTTGTTAATGCTTTCCATGATAATCTACATACAGAAATTCTTACAGAGACCAAGAAGAATACTAAAAATGTAGGAGACAACTTATTATGATGAAAGATTGGTTTAGGCATTGAGGAGATAGATGATGATCAACCACTTGAGGTATTTAAAGTCATAAAGGTCTTGCATGTGTGTATACTCCTCAACAATTCACTGTTATCCATAATTTCACTGTGAAACATTTGAGATTTATTTCTTAGGGTCATCAATAACTTTGTCTTCAACACACCATACTCTGCTGGTAACTCCTTCAGTTTTTCTTTTCTTTCCAGTTAATCCACAATCATTATCTTTTATTGTTCTGTAATGTAATGAAATACTATCCAAAAAATATCCAAAAGCTGAATGCCCATACATTTAGAATTCCTGCCAAGATGGCACATGATTTTCCTAGTTTGAATTCAGGGAAGAGAGCTCTGTTGTTTTAGTAGTTATTTCTATGAATTTTATCCTTGTTCTTCTCCAATAATGGCATTCAACAAGCATCCAAATGTCATTACTTTGTAATCAGCAAGCTCTACCTAAGTCTACATTACATTAGTTAAATGTAAAGGGAAACATTTTGGGTGTGTTCAATAAATATTCATACTTGATCATCATTCCCAAGTAAGCATCAGGAACACATGATGAAGAAAGGACACAGCTGCCCCCATCCATTCTCCAGCTGTCATGTGTAATGAACTGTAACCACAGCTCCTTACCCACAACCAGGCTTCACAGACCTTTCCATGATTTTCCCCAGATACTTCACATGCCCTGGTTCAGTCCACAGACAACACATCGACCCCAATGTGCCTCTTCATTCCAGGTTGACCTATCCCTTGCATGCCTTTCACCCTGCTACATGTTCAGGCCCCAATCACTCAAAATCCTTTGCTCTCCATCCTCCCATCTCCAATTTGGTCTCCCTGTTCTCCTAGTTCCCTTCACTTCTGACACATATATTCTCTTTTTCAACCTTTTCCTCACTCATTCTTTCCATATACCCACACCATTTCAGCATACCCTCTTCAGTTCTCTCAGCCACACTCATTTTATGAATGCACATTTCTCTTAACCTTTCATTACTTTCTTGATCAAACTACCTCACACCAAATATTGTCTTCAAACATACCATTTCCAGTACATCTACCCCCTCCAAACAGCCTTATGCCCATGCCTTGTATCCATAAAATATTGTTGGGACTGTTACACCTTCAAACATAACTATTTTTGTACTCCCAGATAACAAATTCTCTTTCCACACATTCCTCAATGCTCCAAGAACCTTCGCCCTCTCATTAACCCTATGACTTGCTTATGCTTCCATGTTTTCATTTGCCAATGTGATCACTCCCAGGTTTCTAAAGCATGTCACTTCCTCCAAGTTTTCTCCATTCAAACTCATACCTCAGCTAACCTGACCCTCAAACTTGCTAAAACAAATAATCTTGCTTTTCTTCACATTTACTCTCAACTTACTACTTTCACACACTCCTCCAAACTCAGCCACCAGCTTCTGCAGTTTCTCACTTAAATCCACCACCAATGCTGTATCATCAGCAAACAACAGCTGACTCACTTCTCAGGCCCTGTCATCCCACACAGACTGGATACTCGCCCCGCTTTCCAAGACTTGTATTCACCTTCTCACTTCACTATCTGTAACCAGATTAAACTACCATGGTGACATCATACACCCCTGCCACACACCTACCTTCACTCGGAATCATTCACTCTCCTTTGTTCCTACTAGTACATCTGCCTTACACCCGTAATAAAAACTTCTCACTGCTTCTAGCAGCTTACCTTCCACACCATATATTCTTAAGACCTTCCACTAAGCATCTCTATCAACCCTATCATATGCCTTCTCCAGATCCATAAATGCCACATACAAATCCATCTGTTTTTCAAAATATTTCTCACTCTCATTCTTTAAAGCAAATGCCTGATCCATACAACCTCTACCACTTCTGAAACCACACTGCTCCTCCCCAATCTGATACGCTATACACGCCTTCACCTTTTCTGTCCTTACCCTCCTATACAACTTACAGGTATACACAACAAAATTAAACCTTTGTAGTTTGAACACTCACCTTTATCCCCCTTGCCTTTATACAGTGGCACTATACATGTACTTCATCAATTCCTAAGCTTCTCATCATAATCCATACATATGTTGAAAATCCTTACCAACCAATCAACAACACATTCGCTCCCTTTCTTATTAAATTCCAGCTGCCTTGTCACATTTCAACTAATGACGGGTTTACTACCTCTTCTCTCATCATCACATCAAACCACTCTCCATGACTTTCATTTTGCATCCACCCTGACCCAAACATGTTACATCTGCCACCCTATCATCAAATACAGTCAACTGTCCTTCAAAATACTTGTTCCATCTCTCATTTGCCATTTTTTCAACTCCTGCACCTTCCTCTTGACCCTCTGCCACTTTCTCTTATATGTCCCTTAATCATTTACATTACTCCCCTGTAAGTACTACTTCCAAAGGCCTCTCTTTTCTCTTTCACAAGCTACTTACTTCATCCCACCACTCAGCACCCTTTCTAATCTGCCCACCTCCCACCTTACACATGCCCCATGCATCTCCCACATACCACCACTGCTTCCCTAAATACCTGCCATTCCTCACCCACTCCCCTTGCTTCATTTACTCTCACCTTTTGCCTTTCTACACTCAATCTTTCCAGATATTTTTTCACACAAGCTCTCTTAGTCTCACCACTCTCTTCTCTTCAACATTGTTTCTCTTTTCCAGAAACCTCTACAAATCTTCAACCTTGCCTCCAAAAGACAGTGATATGACATCCCACCTGCTTCCCCTCTCCGAACATTTACATCAGAAAAAGAAGTCTTTCTTTTACACACCCATTAATTAATATATAATCCAATAATGCCCACTGACCATCTCTCCTACTCACACACGTATACTTGTGTATGTCCCCCTTTTTAACCCAGGTATTCCCAATCACCATTTCTTTTCAGCACACAATCCCACAAGCTGTTCACCATTTTCATTCATAATACTGAATACCCCCTACCCCCTTATTATACCCTCAGCTGCCACATTACTCACCTTCACATTCAAATCACCCATCACCAACACCTGGTCTTTCACGTCAAAACTGCTGACACACTCACTCAGATGCTTCCAAAACACTTGC
The DNA here is from genome assembly GCA_038088735.1 of Panulirus argus. Taxonomy (NCBI): domain Eukaryota; kingdom Metazoa; phylum Arthropoda; class Malacostraca; order Decapoda; family Palinuridae; genus Panulirus; species Panulirus argus. The sequence goes on from JAYMFT010177423.1 coordinate 13,506, forward strand.
TTCTCATGGCCTGGTGCATAAGAACTAATAATACCCATCTCTCGCCATCCACTTTCATTTTCACTCACATCAATCTAGAATTTATTTCCTTACACTCTTTCACACACTCCTATAACTCCTGTTTCAGGAGTAGTGCTACTCCTTCTCTCATTAATCCCACAACTCCTGTTTCAGAGGTAGTGCTACTCCTTTTCTCATAATCCCTGACTTTACTCCTAAGATATTTCCAAACCATTCATCCCCTCTACCCTTGAGCTTTGTTTCACTCAGAGCCAGAACATCCTGGTTTCTTTCCTCAAATGTACTACCTGTTTCACCAGTCTTATCATCTAGGTCAGATCCACACATTTAGACACCCCCGCCTGAGTCTTCGAGGAGGATAAGCACTCCCTGCTTAGTTCCTTCTTCTGTTCCATCTTTTAGAAATTGAAATGTAAGATATATGTAGTTTTAAATGTTTTATGTTGTGTATACCTACACACACACATGCAAAACATTTGAAAATCACCAGGCAAACATCCAGGATTTGGTCACAGGGGTGCATTATTATGTAGTGTATACTTGCACACAAAATAATATTTGAAAATCACCAGCACGCATCTAGGAGTTGGTCAAAGGGGGTGAATTAATGGCTGACTTTACTCCCAAGATATTTCCAAACAATTTATCAACTTGCTACGGTAATGATGAAAAGCCCAAAACAGAATGGTATGTAAGGACACATTCTATGAGAACTTAGCATTTTCCAGGTTATTTCTATGTCAAATATTGATCATTAGCATGTCAAATGTTCAAAGAATTTAATACAACTTCTGTACTGAAATAATTTTTTTTTGTGGTACTGGCAGCCATTTCAGTTAAAATAAATGTATGATATTTTATAACATAAAAAAGAAAGGAAGTTTTGTTCAATGAAGCAAAATGATGCATTCTTGTACAAAGAGAAAATCTTATAAACAAACTTATGGCAGTCCTTTAGGAAGGTGGTGGTGAAACAGGCACATTTGTTTCATTGATCACTTGTGTAACTCAGTAAGAGAGTTAAGTATACTGACAAATATTAATTTTTCCTTGAAAGGGATTTAAAGGAAAACATAACTATGAAAACATGTAAATCACTATTATTGTTGAGTAAGTTTATTGTATACTGCATTGCTCAAGAGCGATCATCTTTGTGCACCCCCTACCCCAGATAAGACCCTGAAAACCAGAAAACCCCACTGGAAAGAATAGTACAGTGGGTTGGAAATGAAATGCCTGAGGAAAATATGTGGTAGTAGGAAGGTTGACTGTATGAGGAATGACACTATAAAACATAAGTGTTATAGCAAGCAGAAACTTATTGAGAGAGTTGATCAGGTTGTGCTAAAATAGTTTGGAAATATAGAGAGGATGAGTGAAAAAAGACTTAACAAAGTGGATCTTTGTGACAGAAGAGGAAGGAGGAAGAGGGATGAGAAAACCAATTTAGAGATGGATGGATGGGGTGAAAGGCTTTAGGGAGCAGGGGCCTGAACTTTCAGAAGAGGCATGAATGTGAAAGAGCAAGTTGAAACAATGTGGTATATGGAGTGCATAGTGCGACCAGTGGGCTGAACCAGGGCATATGAAATGCTTAGGAGAAAACTGAGAATGGTCCATAAGGCTTGGCTGTGTATGATTGATTCTGGTTCCGGTGCATTATACATGATAGTGTGGCTATTTTTTTTTTTTTTTTATTTATTTGTTTCTGGTGCTACCAAGCTGAAATGCAAAATGGTTGAACATGTGAAAAATTAAAAAAAGTACAAGTTGGCTTGAAATATTACTTGGGTCTAGACTCCCACGAAACCTTAATCCGACCATTAAAATAAGTATAACTTTGATCTTCAGTAACTTGCTGCCGCTCAGAGACAGAGGTATGTTTTCTAGCTTCCAGACTGTGTGCTTTTGTAGGGACTAACATAGTGAGTGGGGGTAAATGGGGCAACAGTTCTGGTGCTATTTATAGGGGAGAGGGGGCAAATTCCTGCCATCGTTAATTCAACAATACCCTTTTAATTTCACAATGGTGGTAATGTGGATATAGTATGTTGGTATCTTTAGCTTCAAATTGGTTTCAGAATAGCAGTTTTAACCAGGAACCCCCTAAAATCTATCAATCTAATGTAACACAATTTCAGGTTTTCATAGGACTAAGCTTCAGATATGGTTAAGATGGGGGATGAATTATCAGTGAAAAGCTCAAACCAAGAATGGTATGGAGAAACATGTTCTTTCTATGGAAACTAGCACTTTTTATTTTTTTGATAAATATTAATTACTATTGTTTGTCATATTTTCAAAGAATTGCACACAGCTGTTGTACAGAAGTTAATTATGGGACTGGTAACCATTTTTGAATGAAAATAAATTATGATACTTGATAACATAAAACAGCTGATAATAATTGAGGAAGTTTTGTCTGATGAAAAAATTAGTATGATTTTGCATATAGAGAAAATTTTGTTTTTATAAACTTAAGTGTTCTATGAATATGGTCACTAGTGTAAATTAGTGGAAAAGTTAAGTATACATAAATACCAATTTCTTTTTCCTTTTAAAGGATTTAAAAGGTTAGAATAACTATGAAAATGTATAAATCATCATTATATTGAGTCAGTTTATTGTATACTGTACAGCTCAAAGGGTAGGGGATCACCTCCATGGACCAGCCTCCTTGGATATGCCCCTGAAAACCAAAAAATTCCACTGGAAAGAATGATACAAGGTGTTGGAAATGAAAAGGCTGAGGCAAGCACGTGATGTGAGGATGTTTGATTTTGTTAGAGAAAGGTGTGATAATAAGCCCAAACTGATTGAGGGAGCTGACCACAGTGTGCTGAAATAGTTTGGAAATGTGGAGAGTGAATAAAATTGACATAGTGGACCTTGTGGCAGAAGTGAAAAGAAGAGGGACAGGAAGACTTAGGAGATAGAAGGTTGGAATGAAAGAGGCTTTAAGATGCTGGAGCCTGAACATTCAGAAGGTTAAGGGGCATGTATGAGATAGAGCAAACTGGAGCAATGTAGTATGTGGAAGGCATAGCGCTGCCAGTGGACTGAACAGGGGCATATGAAGCGGTCAGGGGAGATAACAGAATGGTCTTTGGGCCTTGGTTGTGGATGATGGATTCGGTTTTCTGTGCAATATACATGAAAGCTAGATAGTGGAAGTGGGCAGATAAGGCCATTATTTCATCTCTTCCTGGTGCTACCTTGTTAAAGCAGGGGATGGTGAGCAAGCTGGAAATATTATCTAGGCCTGCAGCTCCAGATAACAGTTAGTACAGCTTTGATTTTCTTAAGTACTCTGCTGTTGCTTAGAGATAGAGGTATTTAGATCTAACTTCCAGCATTTATTAGGCAGCTGCAAATCTGCTGCCAACATTATTAAAATGGCACCTTTTAGTTTTATAATTTTGAAAATGTGGATTGGGTGCAATTTTTTTAAATAACAGTTTTGCAGCGAGGAACCTCCTAAACTCTTTCAGTCTACTATATAATGATTACAGACTTTCAAAGGACTGGGATGGCTTGACAGCTTTGGACACCAGCAGGATCCTTATATGTTTGTTTGTAAACATATGTCGCCACATGGCTCTCGCTCTCAGTTCCTCATGTCCATACTGATCTTGTATTAGTAAGTTCTATGCATAGTAACATCATTACATACAAAGCAAGAATTCATGATTTATGAAATATATATAATTAGGATGTGAGGTGATTTGATCAAGTAAGTAATGAGAGGGTAAGAGAGATGTGTGGTATTGAAAAGAGTGTGGCTGAGAAAACAGAAGAGGGTTGGCTGAAATGGTTTGGAGGTAATGAACGGGGAAAAGTTGACAAAGAGGATATGCAGGTCAGAAGTGGAGGGAACAAGGAGAACAGGTAGACCTAATTGGAGATGGAAAGATAGAGTGAAAAAGACTGAGTTATTAGGAACGGAACGTGCAGGAGGGTGAAAGGTGTGCATGAGATAGAATGAATTGGAATGATGTGGTGTACTGGGGTCGACGTGCTGTCAATAAACTGAACCAGAGCATATGAAGTGTCCAGGATGAACCATGGAAAGGCGTTTGGGCCTGGTTGTAGATAGACAGCTGTGGTTTCGGTGCATTACACATGACTGCTGGAGAATGGATGTGAGTGGTTGCGGCCTTTCCTCGTCTGCTCCTGGCGCTACCTCATGAATGCAGAAAATGGCATTCAATATGAAAAAAAAATATATATATATATAATTCAATCTATAGCTATGGGAATTATTATTTGTCAGATGTTTGTGAGTGCCTCTCAAATGCACAATGAAGCAGGCTGTCCATTTAGCTTGATATAGCCAAGTCAATTGACTGTGAAGTAGTGATAGATGAGTTTGCCTTACTGAAGGCTAGAAAAGTCAGGTAAATCATCCAGTTGTAAGTTACAACAAAAACTGCACTCTTGGTCAGCATATTTCAATTTAGAGAAAAATCAAAATGTAATAATATTTATTGACAAACTTTTCTGAACTTACTTTTTCTAGATCTAGCAGGTGAACTGCAAATATTTGGATGAACTCATAATAAAGGTAGTTCATTAGGCTCTTTATCTGATTCAACTTGTAAGTTCTAAGCAGTAAGGGAGAGATAGGTTGTTTAGGCTCAAGCCTGCAGTTAGAAACAGTGGGGTGGGTCTTTACTTGTGTGATTAAAACCATATACTGATATACCTGAGGTTACAATTAATCAGCAGATTTATTTTAACATTGTTTAGAATTCAAGAATAAAGTTATGAAATGTATACTGTAGTGGTAGTATCATAACCAATAAGGCAGGAGGTGCTGTTACTGTGAAAAATACAAAGAAGGTTGAAACTGGGAAAAGTTATTAAGTTTCAGTACCTCAAGGGGATATTCTAGTTTCACTAGAGTATCCAAGTCTCACCCTGCCTTCTCATGGTGACCTAGTTATCACACCCCTTAGGGGTGAAACTAAAGGAGGAGGCACTGCTCACCTACATCAGGGCCATACTTTTAAATTTAGACAATCACCTGAGATGTGCTGTCACTTTTTTTTTTTTTTTTTTTTTTTTTCAAATTTTGAAGTCTTGCTGCCTCTGGTAACACTGTGCTGGAGTTGCCCTCTGTCAGTGACCTGTCAAGGGTGAGGCACAAAAGGCTGAGAAGCTGCACTGGGTCTACCAGTTATGCCGAGGAGTAAAAGAGACCAGCGATTGTGGTTGATGGCGCTGAATGTGATGACTGGGATGATTGGTGAGAGCAAAAAGAAGGGAGCTTGTGGAGCAGATTAAAAGTTTTAGCATGGATGTGGTAGGGACTGGAGAAACCCATATCCTTTTACGGGAGGGCATGGAAGGGGGTGTGGTATGGACGGGAATGAGTGAAACTTATCGGGCAAGAGGAAGAGAAGGATGAGATATTCTGCTATCTCCAAGAGTGTGGGTGTTGCAGATCATAGGTGGAAAGGATCAAGAATAGTGTTGGTGAAAGGAAAGATTGGGATTGTGAAGTATGCATGGGTATTTGTATATGCGCCTGTGAATGTGAAGAATGTATGAGGTAAGGATGAAATAAAGCTTATCTGGAGAAATCTAAATGACTGTATAAACAGTTTTGAGAATGAGAGAAATGTGGTTGTATTGGGAGATATGAATGCAAAAGTGGGATGTGTTGAAATTGGCATGAGATGGTTGGTAAATGGGGAGTGCCTGGAGTAAATGGGGTAAATTGTGGCTCAGCCTTCTTCAGAAATGTGGGATGGACTGTGGTTCAACTTTCTGCAAAAATGTTGGGTACAATTTGACTAAGCCTTCTTGAAAATACTGGGGGTGCAAAACAGTGAGGTTCACTACTGTTCAGCCTTCTGCAAAATTAAGTACACTGAGGCTTATTCATTTACAAAACTGTGTGATGGTCTGTGCCTCAGCCTTAAGGGGAACTATGGGGTGGATTCTGGCTCAGCCTTCTGCAAAACTGTGGGATGGACTGTGGTTCAGTCTTCTCCAAACCCCAGGAGTGGATTGTGGCTCAGCCTTCTGGAAAACTGTGGGGTGCTTTCTGTCTCAGCCTTCTGAAAAAGTGTTGGATGGCCTGTAGGTCAACTTTCTGGAAAACTGTGGGATGAAGTATGGCTCAGCCTTCTGAAAAATTGTAGAGTGGACAGTGGCTTGACTTAATGCAAAACTATGGGGTGGATTGTGGCTCAGCCTTTCAAAATTAAAATAGTGGGGTACGCTTTGGCTCAGTCTTTTGCAAAACTGTGGGTGGACTGTGGCTCAGCCCTCTGAAAAACTCTGGTGGTGGACTCTGGCTCATCTTTCAGCAAAAGTGTAGGATGGGCTGTGGTTTAACCTTCTTCAAACCTTTTGGGTACACTTTGGCTAAGCCTTCTGGAAATCTCTGGGGTGCTCTATGGTGCAGCCTATTGCAAAACAGCAAGATTCACTATTGTTCATCCCTCTGCAAAGTTGAGTACACTGAGGCTCAGCCGTTTACAAAACTGTGTGATGGACTGTGGTTCAGTCTTCTGCAAACCTCAGGGATGGATTGTGGCTCAACCATATGCAAAAGTGTGTGGTGGCTTGTTGCACAGCCTTCTGGAAATTATGGGATGGAGTGTAGTTTAGCCTTCTTAAATAGTGTGGGATGGACTGTTGCTCAGCTTTCTTGAACACTGTGGAATGAATTGTGGCTGAACCTTCTGTTAAACTGTGTGATGCACTGTTGTTAAACGTTCTTGAGAACTGTGGGTTGGACTGTGGCTCAGCATTCTGCAAAACCATGGGATGAACTGCGGCTCATCCTTCTGGAAAACTGTGGAGTGCTTTCTGTCAAAGCGTTCTGCAAATCTGGGAGGTGCTCTGCGGCTCAGCCTTCTGCAAAAGTGTTGGATGGACTATCACTTGATCTTCTGCAAGACTGCAGGATGGACTTTGGTTCAGCCTTCTGCAAAGCTTTGAGGTACATTGTAGCTTAGCCTTGTGCAAAACTGTGGGGAGGAATGTGACCCAGCTTTCTAAAACACTGTGTGGTGGTACATGGTTCAGCCTTGTAGAAAACTGAGGGGTGGACTGTGTCACAACCATTTGCAAAACTCTGAGGTGAACTGTGGCACAGCCTTTTGCAAAACTGTGGGTGAGACTTCTGCTCAGGCTTCTGTAAAATTGTGTGTTGCACTGTGGTGCAAACTTCTGCAAAACTGTGGTACATCCTTATGTAAACAACTGTGGTGCATTGTGGCATAGCTTTCTACAAATCTATGGGGTGGACTGTAGCTCAGCCATATACAAAATTATGGGTTGAACTGAGGGTCAGCCTTCAGCAAAATAATGGGTTGCACCATGGCTAAGCCTGTGAAAAACCTTGGGTTGCACTTGGTTTCAGGCATTTGCAAACCGTGGGGTGGACTCTGGCTCAGCCTTCTGCAAAACAATGGGGTGGACTGTTGCTCAGCCTCTTGAAAAACTGTGGTGTGCATCGTGGCTCAGCATTCTGCATTAGTATGAGATGGACTGTGGATGAGCCTTCCACAAAACTCTGGGTAAACTCTGGCTCAGCCTTCTGCAAAACTGTTGATTGGACTAGGGTGTAGCCATCTTCAAAACTCTGGTGTAGTGTGGGGTGAGATTTGGCTCAGCCTTCTTCAAAACTCTGAGATGAACTTTGGTTCAGCCTTCATCAAAATCTCGGGGGAACTATGGCTCAGCCTTCTTTGAAGCTGTGTGTTGGGCTGTGGCTTAGGCTTCTACAAAACCATGGGATGGATTATAGCTTAGCCTTCTGCAAAATTGTTGATTGGACTGAGGTGTAGCCATCTTCAAAACTCTGGTGTGGTGTGGGGTGAAATTTAGCTCATCCTACTTCAAAACTCTGGGATGGACTTTGGTTCAGCCTTCAGCAAAATCTCTGATGGACTATGGGTCAGCATTCTGCAAAACTGTTGGGGGAATTATGGTTTAGCCTTCTTCAAAACTGTAGGGTGAGCTGTGGCTCAGGCTTCAACAAAACTGTGGGATGTACGATGGTTTGGTTTTCTGCAAAACTTTTTTCTTTTCAGTTGAAGACTCCAGTCATGGACAAAAGTCCACAACAAGGCTGGGCCTTAACTGAAAAAAAGAGAGAATTATGAAGCGGAAAAAGAAAGACAAGGGAAGGTATTTATAAATTTTTGAGGACGTGAAGACCTGTCTTTTGAAATGTGCTAGGTCATAGTTATTGGGAAAGATGTGAAAAGTTAGAGTTCCGAGGCTTCGATGTGTAAGGAAAGAAGCAGGTATGAAAACATCCTACCCTTGAGCTGCTGATTGCCACACAATAATCATGTAATGCAGAAGCATGGTCTAGCTAGTGGTGGGACACACAAGCAGCCAGTTCTTGGGAGTAAAAACCAAAGTATACCCACAGAAGAGGGAAAGTGAACTAACATTGCAGTATAGGGCAAGGGGGTCAAGTTTGGAAGTTAGCCTGGAACAGTTTATAAGTCGGACTGCTTTTGACTCGACTCTGTCAAGTAAGGATACAGATCTAGAACCACCCCAAATGTGAGAGCAGTAATCCATACAAGTACGAATCAATGCTTTGTATAAACGGAGCAACTGGTCAGAAAAGAAGTTTCGACATCTAAATAGGACACCCAGTTTCTAATAGGCAGACTTAAGTATTCCTGTTATGTGGGGTTTCCAAGAAAGAGTGGATGTTGCAGTAATGCCAAGTATGTTCATTGAGTCAACAGGTGGAAATACAGAATCATCAAAGGAAAGGTGACAGTTGTGAGGAGTTTTTTGATAGAGATATGGGTAGAAATTTGGTCTTGGAGGCATTAAACTTAACAAGATTTTGTGTACCCACTGAGATATCCTGTCCAAGTCTGAGTCTATTAAGGAAGCTGTGTCAAGACGAGATGCAGATCAAGTGAGAGAAGAGGGAGCAGAATTGAAGGATTTGGATGAATGCAGTGTTGAGGCTTCAGCGTATGAGCACATTGAATTATTTGTGGAGGAGAGGAAATCGTTGAAAGAAAGGAGGAAAAGTGTAGGGGACATTACAGAACCTTGAGGGACACCGCAGATGATGGAGAAAAGAGGGAAGGCTGATCCATCAAGAACCACAGAGACAGATTGGCCAGAAAGGAAGCTAGATATCAAGGAGCATAATGAGGGGGGAAAGCCAAAAGAGAGGAGCTAGAGATGAGACCCCAATGCCACGCCCTGTCAAAAGCCTTAGATATGTCAAGGGCAACTACACATGACTCCCCAAAATCTTCAGGGATGATGACCAGACATTATTAAGATAGGAGAGAATATCACCAGTGGTTCTTTCCTTACAGAAGCCATACAGGCGATCAGAGAGAAGAGTGTGATTTTCAAGGTGTTTAAGGATATGGGACTGGAGGACGGATTCAAAAATTGTGGAAATGGTAGATGTCAAAGCAATAGGATGATAGTTAGAGGGGTCAGAATGGTCACCCTTCTTAGGGATGGGCTGTATCAAAGCGTGTTTCTAAGGAGAAGGAAAAGTTTTGGCTTTTAAGCAGAAATGGAACAGACAAGCAAGCACAAGTGAAAGCTTAGAGGAACATTCTTTCAGAACACAGTGATGGATGCCATCACGACCATAAGCCTTGCTTTTGTCCAGAGAGAAAAGCACTTTTCGGACACTCCGAAAAGAGATTACAGGATGAGGCATAGGATTAGTAACAGGAGCTTCAGGGGGTGAAGGAATGTTAGAGTCATCATAGGTGGTGTTTGAGGAGAAATGGGAACCAAAGAGGTTACTTTGTCACTGGGAAAGACAGCTATAGTACCGTCAGAATGGAAAAGTGAAGGAAAGGTAGAGCGCCAAAATTGTTCGAGATAATCTTAGCTAAAGACCAGAAAAACCTATCAGTGGTTGACAAGGAGAGGTTATCGCACTTACTTTGAATAAAGGAACGGTTCGCCTTAAGGGTAACATGCATGCGGCAACTACGGGCAGTGTTAAAAGCTGAATGGGAGCCAAGAGGAAGGAGAGTTTTTCCAAGCCTGATAAGCCAGATCCCTTGTCTGAATTGCCTCAGAACAAGAACGGTAGAACAATGGACTGGATGAAAAGTCATCTTGAAGGAAGAGGGGATAAAGGCTTCCATTCTCACAAAAATAACCTCTTATACATTTGGCAGAGAGAGAAGCATCATCACATAAAAGACAGTAACTTACCCAAGGAAAGTCAGAAAAGAAGTTACGCAAGTTATTCCAGTCAGCTTTGTTCAGGTGCCAGTATTTACGCTTACAAGGGGCTGTTGGGGGTTGAGGCGAAACGAAGGAAAAGTGTGGTAGTAGGGAGACAGTCCTTGAGCCACATAACATCAAAGTTTGGAGACTCAATGTCCTTGAGGCATGCAACAGGTGTGTTTATTTTGTAATAAGCACAAACACCACCTTTGAATCAGAATCGTGAGTGGAGATTATAGTTAGATATGAAAAAGGGACTAGTGAGAACATCATTAGACAACTGTCTCAGATAGAAGTAAGATATTAGGAGAGGTTCAAGACAGATGGTGTTCAACTAAGGAGAGGTTACAAGAGAGACCAGGAATGTTGGTATAGTGAATGGAAAAAGAGGAAGGTCTCACAGAGAGGGAAAGGTCGTGGGAGGTGCCGGAATTACTACCGTCAAAGCCCTCCCTCTTATTGGCAGTAGAGTCAGGCAGATGAAAAGACACACACACACACACACACACACACACGTACGTATAGATCACCCTACTACAAAACTCTGAGGTGCACTGTGGCTCAGCTTTCTGTAAGACTACGGGGTGGAATGTGGCTCAATCTTCTGCAAAACTATGGGGTAGGCTATGGCTCAGCCTTTTGCATGACATTGGGGTGGACTTTGGCTCAGCCTTGTGCAAAACTGTTGGGTAGATTGAGGCTCAGCCTTGTGCAAAACTGTGGGGTGGCTTGTAGCTCAACCTTCTCAAAAATTTTCGGGTAGACTATGGTTCAGGTTTCTGGAAAATTATGGGGTGGACTGTGGCACAGCCTTCAAGACAACTGTGCAGTGCATTGCTGCTCAGCCTTCTGGAGAACTATGGGGTATAATGTTTCTCAGCGTTCTTGAAAATTGTGAGATGGAGCGTGGTTCAACCTTCTACAAAAATGTGAAGTGGATGATGGCTCGGCCTTCAGAAAAACTGTTGCATGGAATGTGGCACAGATTTCTACCGAAAAGTTGGGATGAAATGTGATTCAACCTTCTGGAAAACTGTGAGGTGTACTGTGGCTCAACTTTCTACAAAACTCTGGGGTGCAGTCTTGTTGAGCCTTCTGCAAAAGTGTGAGGTGGATTGTGGTTAGGCCTTCTGCAGGACTGTTAGAATTGGGGAGTAGATGACACCAGTTCCAAAGTAGGTATAGGATTTGGGACGTGGATGACACTCACTTCTAGTATGGGTATGAGACTTAGGACGTGAATGACACCAGCTCTTGTGTGGGCATGACTTGGGAATTGGTTGATACCATTCTGCTGTAGGTACAAGACTTGGGACGTGCATGACTCCAGTTGTAGGGTGGGTATAAGACTTGAAATGTGTATGACACTAGTTCTAGCATGGGTTTAAGATTTGAGGCGTTATGACACAGGTTCTAACATTGGTATGAGACTTATAGAGTGAAGAGAGCGCGAGTTCTGATTTGGGTACGAGACTCTGGATGTGGTTGACACCAGTTCTAGTGTGGGATATAAGACTTGGTATGTGCATCAAACCATTTCTAGATTTGGTGTTAGTCTTGAAACGTGAATGATACCAATTCTAGTTTCGGTATGAGAATTTGGGACATATATGTTACCAATTCTGCTGTGGCTAAGACTTCAGTTTCAGAGTAGGAGTAAGACTTCCGACGTAGATGACACCAGTTCCAGTGTGGATATAAGGCTTGGGACCTGATGACATCAGTTCTAGTTTGGGATGTGAAACTTGCAGGATATAAGATATTAAACATAGATGACACCAATTTTTATGTTGTTGTAAGACTTGGGACGTGGATGAGTATGAAAACATTACATGTTATGGGAAATTATCCTTAAATCTTAAATTTTTCTCATAAATTTAAAAAAAAATCAAGTGAGAGGGACATTATTTTTATGTAGAATGACAAAAGTTTCATATATGTGAAATGATATGTGCTCTTCTCTTTAACAGAAAACCACAGTGAGGTGGAGAAGCTTGTTGAATTGGCATGTAGACATTGGGTTGCATTCATCCCATTTGGTAGTGGTACAAGTGTTTCTGGTGCTTTATTATGTCCTGAGGAAGAGTGCAGAATGATTGTCTCTCTTGACACCTTGAAAATGGTAACACATTGAAATCTAGACACCTTGATTAAGTTGTTTCATTCTGTTATGGAAAGTTTTATTTGTCTTGCAATGTGTATATATGAAATAAAATGGGTAGACTCATATGACATAGAAAAAGAAAGATTACTTTAATATTCTTAGTGTCATAGTTAATTTGCATAGTTAGATGAGTGTCAGATACATTTGAATACAATGCAGTTTAACAGTTGTATGATG
>JAYMFT010177424.1:0-12115 GCA_038088735.1 Panulirus argus
ATGACTCACTTCCACTTCCATGGTTCCATTTGCTGCCAAATCCACTCCCAGATATCTAAAACACTTCACTTCCTCCAGTTTCTTCCTGTTCAAACTCACTCCCTCAACTTTTTTTTTCATGCTTGAGTGCTGCCTCCCACGTCAGTGAGGTAGCTCCAGGAACAGATGACAACCTCAGAGGGAAAAAATCTCACTTGTCCTGCGTCTCTGTTCCTTCTTTTGGAAAAGTAACATAAGAGGGGAGGATTTCCAGACACCTGCTCCCACCCCTTATAGTCACCTTCTACAACACTTTTCATCTTCATCTTTTTACACCTGATATAGAAATTTCTTATATTGCACTCTTTGTTACTTGACTTGTCTACATGATTTTCTCCACGTGATCTTTCCTTTCAGTCTCAGTTTTTCATTCATGATTGTCCTGACAACTATATTTTAAATTTTTTCAGTCACTTTTTTTTTCTGTTGGACTCTTATAAGTGTCACTGTTACACCGTTAATAATTCCATGACATTTATTATTTTTCAGCACTGATTTCTTTCAATGTCTATTTTGCCCATTTATATATATTACATGCAAGTCCTTTTTCATTTTCTATCTACCTTTCTTATTATTTTACTAACTTTGGCATCATCTGCACAAATGTTACAATCCTTTCCTTTGTGTTTCAGATCTGAATATGGCCTTAGAGTTGTGATAATGAAGTTTTTTCCTTAAAAAAAAAAAAAAATGCAGTTTTGAAAATGGCTTGGACAGTTTTAATTTTAGTTTACCTAATTCCTACCTGCTATGTTTTTTCTCACAATCTTTTCATAAAAGGCTAATATAAGATAATCATTATTTGAGAGGGAAGGAAAGGGTTAAGGTGAAAATATTCTATAAGTCCAACTTCAGTAACTTCTTTTACCACCTTAGTTTTAGCAAAAGCATGTCTGATTTTGAGATACTGTACGAGTATAATCATCATTGTTAAATGTTGGCCAAAGAGGAGCAAAGTGCACAGACAAAAACCATATATCGCACATTAATTCCTATTTACAAGGGGACAAATCTAATGTTCACATCTACTAAGGTCTAAAGGATGCAATGTAAAAAGAATGTCAATTTTTGTTTACCTGTGCTTAAGTGTAAGTGGGGTACAGCATGTATAACCACCATATCTCCTTCCTAACTGTGATATACTGCTGACCCTAAGATGCAGTATTGACAAAATATATTCATTCACACAAAATCATGGTCTATTCATGTTCTCAGAATGGGAGGACCAAGTAATAATACTAAACGATACTAGGAGACAGGTGAGGAGGGTGGAAGGACATTATTCCCTCCCTCTTCCAATAATTCCATATTCCTCCTTGTAACTGAACATTCATCTATCACAATGAAAATCTTAAGAAGAAAAACATGATCCTAATTAACATAACTAGAGTTCAAACATATAGAAAATTTACATATGAGAATAAGCATTTTCCTGGTCAGGAAAAAAAAAAATTCGTGACATTTAGTTTACACGTCTAAAATTCATGAGAGTGAGGTCCTTATCCCCAAGTGTTTTACCATGACACACTGAAACGTCTCAAATCCTGCAATCCTGGAGCTGAGCAGTTGTTGGATTTTATAATTTTCAGGATTTTGAAAGGTACTGTTTTGCTAAAGAAACCTGAGAGAAAATTAAATAACTTATGGATTTGTGGATTTTTCCTAACATAATTTTATATAAGTTTATGGGTGGGGTGGTGAGGGAGTAAATGCGAGTCTTGAGGAGAAGTGCGATTACAGTGTCTTTGAGGGATGAAAGGGCCTGGGAAGGGAGTCAGTTGTTGTCTGCTCATGACACAGCACTGGAGGCAGATTCGAAATGAGAAACTGCAGAAGTTGGTGACTGAATTTGGAAGAGTGTATGAAAGGGGGAAGTTGAGAGTAAATGTGGATAAAAGCAAGATCATTGGGTTTAGCAGGGTTGAGGAACAGGTTTGTTGGGATGTGATTTTGAATGTAGAAAACTTAGAGGAAGTGAACTGTTTTAGATGCTTGGGAGTGGACATGGCAGCAATTGGAACCATGGAAGTGGAGGTGGGTCTTGAGGAGGTGAAAGTTCCAGGAGCACAGGGAAGTGTGTAGAAAGAGTAAAAGTTATCTGGCATGGCAAAAATAGGTATGTTTGAAGGTACTGTAATCCCAACAATATTATATGGATCTGCTGGAAATGAAATGTTTAAGGACAATATATGGTTTGTGGTGCTTTAATAAAGTAAGTAATGAGATGGTAAGAGAGAAGTGTGTTAATAAAAAGATTGTGGCAGAGACAGGTGAAGAGGGTGTGCTGAAATGGTTTGGACATTTGAAGAGAATGAGTAAGGAAAGGTTGTCAAAGATGATATATGAGTCAGAAGTTGTGGGAACAAAAACAGGGAGACCAAACTGGTGAAGGAAGGATGGAGAGAAAAAGGTTTCAAGTGATTGGGGCCTAAAAATGCAGGAGGATAAAAGGCGAGCAAGGGATAGAGTGAACTGGAACTATGTGGAATACTGGGGTCAATATGCTGTCAATAGACTGAACCAGGGCATGTGAAATATCTTGGGTAAACGTTGGAAAGGTCTGTGGGGCCTGGTTGTGCATAGGGAACTGTGGTTTCAGTGCATTACACATGACATCTAGAGAATGGATGTGAACGGATGTGGCCTTTCTTTGTCTGTTCCTTGCATTACGTCGCTAAGGTGGGAAATGGCAATCAAGTATGAAAAAAAAGTTTTTGTAAAATATCAGAATGACAGTTATTTACAATACTTTCAAAAATATTCAGAACAGTTTTTAATCCCAAAATGTAAACATTGACTAAGATGATTAGTTAGCCCAGTTCATTTCGAAGATGAGGGAACTTGAGTGTCTACAATGATGATGATGATGTGGGAGGCAGGAGCCAGGTCCTACATTTCATCTCTTGTAAAAGTTGTGTGGATGTTCTTGATGGAGAATGGATATAGCTCAGGCTTAGGAGAATCAGGCAAGGAGTTTAGTGAAGAGGTTCATTTCTGTACCTGGGCATGTATGATGCTTGGTGACTTCTTAGTAGTACTTGCAGTGTCACTTGTTTCATGTAATAAGACTTTTCAGAATCCTATAAATGTTCATTATCTCTTCCCAGAGGATGAAATTCTTTTTCAAGACTCTACAGACCTGATAAGCCAGTTTTATCCCTGGATCCATGCTGATCCTTTCCTGTGTAACTTAACTATTGCTATTTCTTCATCACCGTTCCACAGTAGTTTTTTATTGTACTTACCAAAGATTGTTCCGTGTTTCTAATCCAAAAACATACAATGTAGACTATGATAGTGAAAGGCGATTACAGTACAAAGAGGCTAAAAGGGGTAGGGGAGAGATTTCAATAAGCACCAGAAAAGCAGTACTTTCACAGGTGTCAAATTTTGAAAGTTACTGGATTTGAGACATTGGAGTGTACATAATACATTTTCACTAACAAAAAATATTGTATATTACAGTTCAGACATAATTGTATGACTTAAAAGGATGATTTTTTTCTAACAAAAATTATTGCATGTTACAGCTGTTATAATTGTACAACTAAAATGATAAGTAATAATATATAAAATCTGTTTTTGGCATCAACATGAATATTAGTATTAAATATGATATTGTCAAATGAAAAAATAATATAATACTGGTTCACTCTCCTTACTCATCACAATATGACACTATATTTCATGAAAAAGTTTCCAAACTGATGTGATGTGCAAATGGAGAGTATTTTGGAGGAGAATACACTGTTCAAGGTGATGAAGTAGGTATAGAAATGGGTATGAAAGAATTATCCTACAAAATTAACTCTATATAAATATTAATTCTAACAAGCCAGCAATTTATGAAATAAAAGATTAAAAAAATATTTGTTTGTCACACTTGAAGTTCAAGCTCTTGCCAAACTGGAAATATAACAACTTTGAAAAATTTTCCTGCATGTTGAATAGTCACATTAGATTGATTCCAAGTATTATCCTGATGTGATTTTGTAGGCATACACAGTACTTTACTTCACAAAAAATGAAAAGAGTTATCAACATGGTAGCACACAAATGCCATCCTCCCCTCTTCCAATGCTCATTATGTTTTGTTGGCAAAATTTTGAAGTTTACAGATTTCTTACAAATTTGAGGATCTGGATTCATGACAGCAATGAACAGAAAGGCTCAGGTGTGTACGGCAGTAGATCCAGGTGACTAACACAAGCACTTTTTGAGGATCTTAACCCTTTCAGTCCTGTACAATATTTGTGAGCTTTTGAGTCAAAGATTCAGGGGCAGTGAACTCTTTGACTAAATCCTTTTAAGGGTAAAGATCCAAGTTAAGATATGGTTGGAGCAGATTCTCATGTTTCTACATGTGGGCTGACAGGCAGAATTCTTGTAAACTTAACCCATGACCCTACAAACTGTTAGTGACTGACTAGATATGCAATGAATGTTTACCATTAATTTACTATACTCTTGGAAGGATTTCTGATGAGCAGCTTAGAGTGGAAACTAATCCACAGGGTCATTGGTATCAAAGATAACCATGTTGCCCTTAGAGGCCAAATGTTTGGTTTTCTAAAGATTCCTTGCACTGGAACTCTAACTACCTATTTATATAACTGATGCCCATTCCCTTTGGGAACACACATGAAGGAGGTGGCCATGGCAAAAGAGTCTCCACTTATCCATGTCCTTATATGCCTCCCTTGCACACACCATTCCATACATTTTTCCCTCATTTCTCTCTCCATTACTTTTCAACTCTATTTACCCATGTCATGGGTGGTCTTCCTCTCACACCAACCTCTTTAATCATACTATTATATACTCTCCATGTAAACTCTCCATCTTGCATTCTTTCCACATGCCCAAACCTTCTCAAAGTATTATGTATTGCCCACTCAACAATTCATCCCTTTGCATTTCCTGCCATATCAAGTCTCCTTTACACCCCCTTGATTACAAATAACTCATTTCCATAGCCTGGATTCTTGACCCCTGTGACTCATCCCATGTCCATGTTTTTACTGCATAGGTCAAGATCAGGAGGACTATGTTGTCCCTTAACATTTTCTGCACTTTCATACTTACACCTAACCCTTCATTATTCTATTAAAAAACCCAATGACTTTTCTACCCTGTACTGCTCTCCCTTATACCTCCTTCCATATCACCAATATTACCCAAGATAGCTTCCAATTACTTAAATCCTGTCACCTCTTCCCATCTTTTTCTCCCCATATCTATAACAGATTGGTACACTTTCTTCTTTCACTATACAGGGCTTTGCAAAATCTGTATTTTCACTGTTTCCTTTTATTCGAATTTACCTTCAATTTCCTACACTTACACACATCATAAAACACATTTACAACTCCTCTTCACTCTCAGCAGACAACAACAAAGTATCCTATGCAAACAAGCTTGACAATAGTCACTATATCTCACCACCACCACACTCCATCTTTACATTTCTACACTGGAATCCTTGCCTCTAATATCTTGAACTCTCTTTACCTCAGTCATTCTATTAAAAAATATGTAATAAATCACAAAGTTTAATTCGAACCCCACAAATTCAGAAACATACCTGAGTAATACGCCACAATGTTGCAGAGCAGCGGCACCTCTCATGAATTCCCGCCCTGCTGGATCTACCAAAAGAAGCTATGGAAGACTTAAGTAACGTCAGTGCCCTTCCCTGCATGGCTTTCACATTATCACTTCCAGTTAAGAGATGGATTCTGCTTGTTGCCCACTTATGCATTTGAGGGGATAATGCATGAAGGAGTAATTGTACCTTGCTGGAAGAAATTATCTGTATTGATCTCTGTGTAGTGAATACTTGTAAATGTCATCTGGACTCACTGCTCCATGGCAGATTCCAAAACATGGAATGTTTGTCTAGTGTTAACATATCATGTCTTCCATTTGCCACTTAGTTCCAGTTTCATAGAACAAGACTTTCCTTGACTGATCTGAAGCTCTCCACCTCAAAAGGTCTCCTCACATCTTTACCACTTATTAGAGATTTTTCTTATTTCCATAAATTAGTAATCTCAAATGCAATTAAAATGAGGATGGCAGCTTCCAGAGCTGTTCAATCCAAGTTTTAAATAAAATGGGATTCTCATTTCAGTCCATATCCCACAAAAATTATGTAGTAAAGGTACTTCCATTCTATTATAATGTACACACTGTACATACATACATACCAATATGTTTTTCACAACTTTTAGTATGTCAAATGTAAAATTCAAGCTCAGGGTGTCACATGTAAACTTATCAGAACTGAAAAACATGCAAAGTCTAGTTCTACAAGCTAAGTAGGGCTACCTCTGAGGAATGTGAATATCCATCTTTTGTTTTCTCTCTCTCTCTCTCCTGTTGCTGCAAGAGATCTCACTCAAATGAGGCTGATCAGAACACAAGGAAAAACCTGCTCTGATGCAGAGAGTTTTCCCAAGAGGATTAGATGGCTAGACCCTCCCTTCCACCTGAACTGCTATGTAGCAGTTGTTCAATACTAACAATGTAGCTTTAAGTCAAGCTGACTGTGCTGGTACTTCAAAATGATTTTTTTTTTTTTAACATCTCAAAGTGGTTCTTGAGTTCATTTGAATGTGACTATTCAAGCCTCCAGGAAAAATGCATATTTCTTACTCAAGACAGGATTTTGATAATTCCATAATGTCATGTTTCTTAGCAATATTAATAAATGTATTTGTTATGAGGAGTAGCTTAATGTACAGATAAAGTTTTTTTGAAAGTGAATCTGATCCATTAATCTGTGGACCTCTGAGGGTTCTCATATCAGACTGTCTAACCACAACTTTACTCCACCATTAAACAATTGTAAACAATGATTTCATAAGCTTCTGTGATGCAAAAATTATATGGATGTCTTTCAGACAGAGGTTTGAGGCTCTCCATATTATGCTAGTCATTTCCCTGTCCACCAACTGATCAAATATGTTTCACTTCAAAACTTGTTGCATGTGACAGAGATAAAGAAAATAGTAAACATACTGTGCCCATATAGGTACATTACCATTCAGCTCTCCAGTTGAAAATAAATTCTTTTAAATACTAGTTATATAATATGCATTTAAATTAACAATGATACTGAGTATTTCTGACTATGATCCTTTCAAAAAATCTGTAAATGGAGAAATCATAAACCCATCAGTAAACAGAACAAGAATCCAGAGACATATTGCAGTAATGTTCGTAGCTCCAGTCAAAATTAATGATGAAGGGGCAGTGCTGTAGACAGGACAATAAGGGCACTGGTAGGATCCACACACTTCGCAAATATCAAGCAATGCTAGTGGTGTTGCATTTATCATCACCATCTCGAAGTGCTCTGGTGGGAGAAAAATTTAAGTGACAGCTGTTAAGTATCAAGTGATTCTTACTCCTTCCATATGTAAAACAGATAATGTGGTTTTGAAGCAGGTACAAACTTTGCTTCCTACAAGTGAGACTTGTGAGCAAGAGAATAAATATGCACATCCAACAGGGATCAGTTAGCCCTAACTGATGACTCCCTGGAGAAAATGTTCCCCATTTTGTTAATGTGATACAGATGCTATACTTACACAGGAGTACCTTGTTGTAAACATAATCCCTATCCCACCTTGTTTCCTTAATCCCTGCATTGCTCTACATAGTTACTGAATTTTTTGCATGGGAGCAGAAATAGCTTGAGAGGAAGGACAAGACAAGGGGAGATAGAAGGAGAGAAGGGAAGAGATGAAGGAAAGTTGATCACAAGACTTCCCTGCCAGAAGAAATTACTTTTCATAATTCAAAAACCCATTTCTTCCATTAGCTAGGCCATAATGTGAGCCAGGGGGAGAGAGCATGTTCCACATAAAGGAAGGAGGAACCTATTTTTATTTTCTTGCCTAAGAAAAAGCTACTGGTGTGATTGGAGAGAATTCAAGAGGCTCCCCAAAAATAGGTAAACGCTGTATAGTTCATATAAATCTAACAGTGAGAAATATTCAAAGTCGTACTCCATAACAGTTCTAATAATTATTCTTGCAAACAATGATTCTCTTTCAGCAACATTACATCAATGAGTCTTGATGCGTATCATATGTTATGATTTTACATTACATACCTGTGTGAGGTTAAGACTTACCAGGAGCAAATAGTTCCATGATTGTAGCAGATCGCACAGATGTTAGGTTAGCTGCTGGATACCATCGTTGTATATCATAGCTGAAGCACTGCTTTTTGTCAGATGGAATCTAGAGATTGAAGAGATTACCTTCATTAATTAACATACCACACAAAATCATACAAAATAAAATTTCTAAAAACCATCGTATATTCTTAATGTTCAAAAATAATAAGTAGCGGCATATTTAAATTTGTCTACTTGCTATACAGCAAGAACTGGCATATGATACAAGAATGTGTATATGTAAATCTTACCTTTACTTTCCTACCCTAAGATTCCCTTCTCTGGGCCTCCTAAAGGGCCGCAGCATTCAGAAAGCCGGACAAGTCCACAGATCTGGATCACAGGACAAGAAGTGTGATGATATTGTAGGTATGTCTGTGAGTGGTGATTAAGGAAAACTAAGGAAGAAATCTTTAGTATCGAAGATGTTGCTTGGGCATGAGGGATAGTGTGATAGGTTGAACTGGTGTTTGTAATAATGGAGAGATTGCTGGTGTCCAGAATGCTGGTCAAAAATAGTAACTCAAACATGCCTAGGGAATGTAAATCCATATATATGTATGTCTCACAGAATGGTGTTTCAGACAGTGTTGAAATGGTAGATGTGTAGTGCTTTTTGGGTCATTTTTGTGTATGTTTATCAAGATATAGATTGTTGGGTAGATCTGAAAGTATAAATGTTGCTGAAGTGTGAAGTATGGGCAAGATTTTTATTTCTTGAATGCTGGTGGTCAGGTATGGGTTTGTTTGGATGGGAAAGGTCTTGTGCTAATGCACAGAACTCAGTTCTGAGTATTTTGAGATGAAATTGTATGAGAAATATTTTTGTTTTATTGTGCAGGTGTTGAAAGCTTGAGATTGACTGGCAGCCAGTAATAGTACTGAGTGCTTTATTTTGTGTGGTTTGTGTCTTTGTTATGCTTTGCTTTTGACAAGGTGGATAACCAGAAAAGTGGGGCATACAGTAGTTTGGGGGTGAAAGTGAATAGTTAGAAGGGTATGTGATGGTAATCTTTTTCTTGTCCAAATATGGTACCACCAAGTGCTCTGAGGGTGTTCAGTTTATTCACAGCCTCTGCACTGATGTTTGTTGAGTGAGGTTTGAATATCAGAAGCACTTGGAAAAATTCTAGCTCTTTAATATAACCTGTTATCAAAGTAATACATCACCTTCATAATACATCCATGAAATTTATGCATGGCACTTAAACAATCTCTTAGACAAGAGCAGACAAAAGCTGAATGCAAAGGTGGTGGGGATGTGGGTGGAGGAGTCCTGTGCTGGTTTTCTACCTCCTTAATGCCATTCAAATCACTCTCTGAATCACTTGTTTCTTCATAATTAAGACTTCTTAACTTTTCTCACCAAATGACATGTATAATAATGTGTTCCTCCTCATCAGTTAGGTCATCCAACTATCTACATACTTTCCTCGGAGTTACTACATGCATGACATGGACATGGACCTATAGTGATGACTGTAAAAGTATTTAGAACATTATTTTTCCTTGCACCTGCCTGGATATTAAAACAGAGGTAGGAAAAGTGAAATATCATATAATATTTGGTAAAATTCCTATACAAAGAATCATGTGATGTTAGCTACTATTTATGGGTTAAGAGACTTAAATGGGAGAAAGAAAATGTTAGGGCATACTGAACCAAGGTACATGCCTACTAAGTTTCAGGTCAAATCAATTAACCCCATAAAGGAATGATGCAAAACCTTGATTTCTGGGAAAAAAAAGTAAAACTACATACCTACATCCATTAGAGGGATACAGAAATAACAGAGAAGCTAAGTGCTGATTTCTAAAGTGTTTTCACAGTACAGGACACAATACCTTCAACCATGGAGTAATAGAAAGAGGGAGTGACCATGGAAATATTAAGTTTCTTAGGCAAGACATAAGCAGGATATAAAAGGATTCTGACTTATATAATGTGTATGGCCCTAAAGAAATTTCTCCTTGTGTTTAAATGGTGTGTGGAAACATTCGGAAGACTATCTGAGTTTATGTTCACAGAGCTGATGAAAGAGGGACCACTGGCACTGGAGTGAAAAAGGGCAAATGTCCCATCTATTTCTAAAAAAGGGGACAGGGAAATTACATGACACGCTAATATCTCTGATGAAGACATTTAAAATAAAACAATGGAGAAAAAAATCAACAAACATTAAGATTATTACATATCAGAAAAACCTAGGCTGACTGAGAGAGCATGAGTGCAAAGGGAAGAGGTCGTGCATAACAAATGCTTTGGACTAATCTGACAAGGTCTGAAGTGGCCTGAACAAAAGAGATGAAAGAGTGGATTGTGTCTAGGACAGTCAGATGGCTTGTGATACTGTCTCTCACAAAGTGATGAAAAGATCAGGGCAAAAGGTAGACAAACGAGAACTCCTTTAAATGGTCTGAAAATTATCCATGTGGAAGGAAACACAAGATGCACAGTAAAGGTACATTCTCAAACTGGGTAAGAGTAACCAATGGAGTTTTGTAGGGCTTGGTCAGTGCACTTCCTAGTCTATGTAAATGACTTGCTGGAGGGACTCAAATTATACATGAATATGTCTGCATGTGATACTAATACAATTAAAGAGGTTGAGACTACAGAAATGTAAAAATCTCATTAATGATGTAGACTGGCTTTAGATGCAGTTAAACAGATGGCTGATGAAATCCAACCCAACTAAATGTAGGATGATGATGGGACAAAGTGAAAGGAAGCCTAATTTTGGCTACAATTTTGCTGAAAAAATGCAATAATCAATATATGAAAGGGACTTATGGGATAATATAACAACCAGCCCATCCCCACAGCATCCCATCAGGAGGACTGTTAAGGTAGTAGGTTGTTTACTATCCAACACCAAAAATTTCCTTCAAGCACTGCACAAGGACATAAAAATGTTCAGAAAAATATTTACAGTATATATCTGACCCGAACTAGAGCATGCAGCACCAGTTTGGTTACCTCAAACAAGGGGACAATGGGACATATTGATCTGTAAGAGAAAATTCAAGGGTAGACAACAAAGAATGAACCAGAAGTAAAGAAACTAAGCTACAAGGAAAGTCGAGCACCCATGGAATTATCTAATGCTGAAAGAGATAAAAGAAGTTAGACATGACAACCACAAGCAAGTTTCTGAATGAATATGACAAATGAAATATCAAGCAGTTCTTCAAAATAACAAATGATAGGCTGATCAAAAGACATACTGGAAAATATGTAAAAATTAAATTACAAGAGATGTAAGGAAATATTTCTATGGTAAAAGTTGTGGATATATGGAACAGCTATGAAAGGAAATTGTAAATGCAGACCATATGATTAAGTCTAAAAGACTGAAGAATACAAAATAAAGTTTAAGAAATGAAGCCCAATCACTGTAACTCACTCTCTGCATTGCACAAATTGGTAACTACATATATATAATCTCACTAACATACATATGAACAATTAGAGATATAACATGAATACATAGGAAAGATATAGCCATGGTACTGAAACTAGAGTTTTCTTTTTTCAGTTACTAATTTTATGCTTATAATCCAGCAACTAAAGACTCTAGAGACTAATACTCATGGCTCTCAATATGTCTTACTTACATGATTAAACTGCCAGAAGATATGAGTGTGTGTTGTGTGCACATTACGGAGTTGAGGGAAGCTACCGCTACTTTGTATTGATGAAACTGCATTCTCTGCTAATGGCTGGAAAAAGACATATCCTGTGGGCACTTCCACTTCAATCAAAGCTGCACTGCTTGTATTTCCATCTTCAGTTGCCAGCCACCTGTATGATGGGTATATTACTCATATTAATATCTTGTGTATATATATATATATATATATATATATATATATATATATATATAT
>JAYMFT010177435.1:0-12115 GCA_038088735.1 Panulirus argus
ATATAATATTTTTATACGTATTTGCCTTTGCCCGCTTTAGCGAGGTAGTATCAAGAACAGATGACTGAGCCTCTGAGGAAAAAATCCTCACTTGGCCTACGTCTCTGCTCCTTCTTTTGTAAAAGTGAAACAGGAGAGGAAGATTTCCAGTCTCCCAATCAACTGAGATGTACAAAGAGGGCATTAGACTGCAGACCAATACGTATGCTAAATCTGTTGTTTAATTCAAACATCCAAACCCTTCCCTGTCTCACCTATATTAATCTTATTACAATTACAGCCGACTACCGCGTTGGGAGAATTCTTGATAAAGATGTCATTCACCGTACAATTGTTTTTGAAAACTACATTCACATGAAATTTTTGGAGTAATGAGCTAATGTCTGCTGTCAACCTTGTTCCTTTATCTCTGTGTATATGTCTACCTTGATTCGTGTTTGATCCTCTAATTCTGTAACTGTCCTCCGAAGATGTGGTAATACACGAAAGAGCTCAGGATCTCGTGTTTCCTTTTCCATGTGTATTTTTCAGCATATATATATATATATATATATATATATATATATATTCCACTTAAAACCCACTATTCGGAGAGTAAAAAGCAGAATAACAGGAGTTCTGTATAATTTCGGTCTACATCCTTAGACCCTCTTCAGCAGAATGAGAGAGAGTACAAAGCTAAGCAAGGATTAGGTCACACATTCAGGCTGGCGACCTGAGGTCACAGAATGACCTGACCATTTAGGTAAGAAGGGTTTAGTGGCGGCGAGAGTAATAACATCTGGGATCCACTGACCCTGGGAAATATTAAAGTTATAAGACTTACTAATATATACAGATGCATAGCTTGTGTTCAACCGTTCTTGTCTGTGTCCCTAGACTCGTCGTCTTTCCTAAACATAGGTCCCGAGTACCTTTAGACTATTATAGTCCCTCCCTAGATGAACTTAACCGCTTACCAGACCCAAGTCCTCTGGTAGCTGTCTATATAAACTCAACCTCATGGGTACCAAATCCAAGCCCTCCAGAAGCTGAACAGACTAACTTCAACCTTCTGGATAACAGACCCAAGTCCCTTTCCATTGAGTGCACCAGTGGTGAAGATGGAATGTGGATACATACGCACGTTGTGTCTGGATTTCATAATGACAATCTGTCATTCTTCAAACAACAAAAATGTCTCGAAAAAGACAGAACGAAATTAAAAACTCTTCGAACAGAATGAACTTCAAAATTGCAGCCGAGGACAATCTATCATCAGTTTCCCCGAAAGTAATGTTGGCGTGACAGTCCAACGAATCAGAGATCTTGGCGGAGGGTGCCATTTATCACCAGACACGGGCGTCGCCGAGGTCGGGCAAAACCGACGAGTGGGTTCCGGTGCCACAGTCTGCGGCGAGCGAAGGTGAAGGTGACATGGTCGAACCTGGTCATTAGTAACGCCCGGAACACGTCAGACACTGGATGATTCCCGAGGACAGTTGCTGGTGGCGGCAGCAGCAGCACAGGCACCCGTGATGACCGCATCACTACTTGCCGTGCGGGACTAGGAAGACCTGTTCTCTTGCCCCTCCCCTCCTCTTCTGTAGCCGCAGCTGCAGGGGCATCGCCCCCGCCGCCATGAACACACTCATGCCCTGATCACCATCAAAAGAAGCCTCTCACGGGGCAAGTCCCTCAAACCCAGAGGCCAGCACCCTGTGTCATGAGTTTACTCGCCTCCCACACTAACGTTCATTGTTGATGCGGTGCTCAGATTTGTATGCCTTGTGATCAGGATCATCTACAGTTGAGTCTTATCGTCTAACCTCAGAGTAAAGATATACGAGTTGGTTTACTCATCCATGTTTTGAATGTCCCTTCAGGACGGTACAGCACCTGTATTCCCAAGCCCTTTGTATCCTCACGCCTTCGCTGAAAGTAGTAAGAGATTTTTCTAACAGTTGTCTTATGTTAACACGGTCCAGTTGTAGGTATATGTTTCTTTGTTTATTAAGCTTCCAGGCAGAGGAAAGACGTAGATGTATATGCCACTGATGTCATGCTGTTTTACCAAAACTGGGTAAAGTCCTTAGTAGCTGTAGCCGCCGGTGTGGTAATTCCAGGAATCATGTGAAATTATCCACATAAGAAGGAAAATGTTTTATAACCTGGTGTTCTCCGTACCACAAACGTTTGTTACAAACCTGCCAGAAGACGGCGTGTGTGGTGACCACAGCATGCGGTGTGTGTGGTGGTGGTAGGCGGGTTTTGTGCCTGGGTCGGCGGCGGGGCGGGGCGGGGCGGGGCGGGAGGCTGGGACATACCTGGGCACGCCAAGCAGGAAGTGTTCTCAGGCTGCCCACACCTGCCTCAAGGTCTGCCCCCACCCAGCACACTCCCACCCCTATGCCCTACACCCCCACCCCCTCTGCATCACCATCTGCCCTACACTACCCCCCCAACCCCGTATCACTATTCCCCCCAGCCCCGTATCACCATCCCCCACCCCGTATCACCGCACTAACCCTTCCAAATACCGTCACGTTGCTCTCGCTTTTGCCGACTCCAAATTCTCTGACGGTCTCCTTAAGTCTTACTTTCTGGAGCAGTCAGCATCCCACGGCCAACTTTCTGATCACCAATATGGCTTTCTTAGCGCAAGGTCTACTGGTGATCTTTTCTCCCATGTGCCTCGTGTCTGGTCATCGTCTTTCAGGGATTTGGGCAGAACGTTTGTCCGGCTCTCGACATCGCTAGAACATCTGACGCGATGCGCCATGAGTCTCTGCTCATTAGACTTTCGTCCTTTTGTTTTTCTGCTTCTCACTGTTCCCTAATGCATAGCTTTCTCGCCAGCCATTGCATAGCTGTGGTCTTGGATTCCTCCTCTTATCTAATCAACACTGGTGTCCCTCAGGGTTCTGCCCTGTCGCCTGTTCCCATTATCTTTCCACACATGATCTCTCTTCCTCTCCTGGACCTATTGACTCTTACGCTGATCATTCCACTGTGAATCCTTAAACCCACCTTCCCTTCCATTTTCCAGTTCTCTTTCTCGCACTGAACATATATCCTCTTTCATTTCGGACTTGTGCAGCACCTCAGAATGGGGCAGCAGTTACCAGGTTAAATTCATCAGTGCTAAAACGCAGTTTCTCCTTGTATTACTCTTTGTAAGCAGCAATCACTCCCCGCTGATCAAATTCAAAGCACCACATGTTGGGCTTAATCATATCTTCCATTCTCTCCTGAACACCCTACATAATCATCACAAAGTGTGCTTCCCAAAAGCTGGGGATTTTGTATAAGTACCGTAGATATTTTTCTTGCCGTGAACCGTGTTATATCTACAGAGGTCATGTTCGCCCTCGCATGGAATACTGCTCGCTGTTCTTCATCCATTCTTTATCACTGAGGATCGAATCCTAATCCTTCTGTCTCGTGCATTTTCCAGGCATCACCTCTCTCCAACCTTACATTTCTCTCCAACTTGATGTTGCTGCCCTCTCCCTGTTTTACAGGTATTATATTAACCATTGGTCTTGTGACCGATATGCTTCTGTCCCAGCCACTGCGACTTAGACCCTAGGCACGCGTCCGGCTGCTGCTTCCCCATGTTTCTATGTGAAGACCAACCACTCGAGGATTGACCGTTATGATACCTCCTTCTTTCCAGGAGCAGATAAGGTGTGGATATCTCTTCCTTCTTTCGTCCCTACCTTTCCCTGTAACCTTTCCACTTGTAAGAGTCAGGTCTGCAGACACCTGCAGACCTGAATGATTTATATAATCTTTTCCTGTTACATCATTTCCTTTCCCCCAATATGGCCTTTGACTGGGACATCTTTTGTTCTTGCTGTCATCATCATGAAGAGAAATAGATATTAAACGTGTCTGAACGAATGTAAAACTTAAAGGCGGATGTAAACACATTGAAATAGACGTAAAACATGTTGTAAGTGGATAGGAAAGCTTATAAATAGATAAACCTTCAAACAGATGTATAACTTTTGTAAAATGATGTAAAAACTTAAAAATGCATGTGGAAATTTGTCAACAGACGTAAAGTATTTCAAAATTCGTGTAGAAACCTACAAAAGGAAGTGTAAAGTATTTGCATGGATGTAAAACTTATGAACAGATATAAAACTTATGAACGGATGTAATCATTGTATATATTAATGTTAAAGATTTTGTCTGGCAATATTCCTAATGAACGCATGTAGAAAAACAAATGCAAAAGAACCAGTTATAAACCTCCTAACGAATATACATACATGAAAAGCTTTAAAACATGTAAAATGTTTGTAGGTGAATGTAGACATATGCACGCCGATGTAAAATGTCTTGTAAATGGAGATGAATAACCAAGAGAGTGGACGTAAGTTCTATACAGTACTACGAAGTAGGGAGGGGCGGTGGACTTGTGTTGACCAAGAAATTCATTGAGGACAAGCAAAAATTAAAGTCATCCTAATGTGTGTTTGTGTGTAGGTGTGTCTTTGTGTAGCGCCCTACGCAACCTCTGACAGAGTTAGTTACTCGTGTGCCTGACCAAATCCCACCACTATTGCAGTGGAATATATTGAAGTGATTGGTCAGCACCATAGCGCAGGGCTGTTCTCGCGGTATCAAGCCACGGAACATTTTGCATCAGAAATACATTGCTAGAAATGTAACCAAGTGGTAAAGGGAATGATAAACAGATGGTAATGAAACAAAATTTGTACTCACTATGATTTTTATTTATTTATTTCATGACAGACGACATGTTTATGATTATAGACTTTCATTAACATGATAGCTTGTTGTATAAACTTACAGAGAGAGAGTTGTTTGTTGCCATGACGTCGTGTGGCCAGCATTATATCAAACCAGGTCAACGTTGCCAGTTCTCTGTAGACTAGTTGTCAATGTTCACTGTCACGTTAGATGTATTGTACATGTATCTCAGAGACTGAGGCCTCGGCCCATCTGGTACTCCTTCATTCACAAAACAAAAAACGATCAACAAAACGAAATCAAATAGATTCATCTCGCGTCACTTCCTGCCAATCTCTCATGGAACCCCTCAAGGAACACCAACAACTTATCAAGGAACCCAGTTTGGAAACACCAGCCCTAGTGGTACGTAGTGGGTGAATGTCATATTGTAGTGGGTTGGTTGATCAATACCTCTTATAGTGGCTGGATGTAAAATTGTAGTGTGTGAGTTGATCAATACCTCGTATAGTGGCTAGATGTAATATTGTGGTGGGTTGCTTGATCAATACCTCATATAGTGGCTGGATGTAGTATTGTAATGGGTGGGTTGATCAATACCTTGTATAGTGGCTGGATGTAATATTGTAGTGGGTTGCTTGATCAATACCTCATATAGTGGCTGGATGTAATATTGTAGTGGATGGGTTGATCAGTACCTCGTGTAGTGGCTGGATGTACGTACTATTGTAGTGGGTGGGTTAATCAATACCTCGTATAGTGGATGTATGTAATATTGTAGTGGGTGGGTTGATCAGTACCTCGTGTAGTGGCTAGTTGTAATATTGTAATGAGTGGGTTGATCAATACCTCGCACAGTGGCTGGATGTAATATTGTAGTTGATGGGTTGATCAGTACCTCGTACAGTGGCTGGATATGATATTGTAATGGGTAGGTTGTTCAGTACCTCGTATAAGTGGCTGGATGTCATATTGTATTGGATGGGTTGATCAATACCTCATATAGTGATTGGATGTCATATAGTAGTGAATGGGTTAATCAGTACTTCGTATAGTGGCTGGATGTCATATTGTAATGGATGGGTTGATCAGTACCTCTTATAGTGGCTGGATGTCATATTGTAGTGGGTGGGTTGATCAATACCTCATATAGTGGTTGGATGTCATATTTGTAGTGGGTGTGTTGATCAATACCTCCTATAATGGCTGGTTGTCATATTGTAGTGGATGGGTTGATCAGTACCTCATATAGTGGCTGGATGTCATATTCTAATGGGTGGGTTGATCAATACCTCATATAGTGGCTAGATGTCATAAAGTACTGGATGGGTTGATCAGTACCTCGTATAGTGGCTGGATGTCATATAGTAGTGAGATGGTTGATCAATACCTCTTATAGTGGCTGGATGTAATATTGTAGTGGGTAAATTGATCAGTATCTCGTATAGTGGCTAGATGTAATATTGTAGTGGGTTGCTTGATCAATATCTCATATAGTGGCTGGGTGTAATATTGTAGTGGGTGGGTTGATCAATGCTTCGTATAGTGGCTGGATGTAATATTGTAGTGGGTGGGTTAATCAATACCTCGTATAGTGGCTGGGTGTAATATTGTAGTGGATCGGTTGATCAATACCTCATATAGTGGCTGGATGTGATATTGTAATGGGTGGGTTGATCAATACCTCACAGTGGCTGGATTTAATATTATAGCGGATGGGTTGATCAGTTCCTCATACAGTGGCTGAATATAATATTATAATGGGTGGGTTTTTCAGTACCTCGTATAAGTGGTTGGATGTCATATTGTAGTGGGTAGGTTAATCAGTACCTCGTATAGTGACTGGATGTCATATGGTAGTGAATGGGTTGATCAGTACCTCGTATAGTGGATGGATGTCATATTGTAATGGATGGGTTGATCAGTACCTCTTATAGGGGATAGATGTCATATTGTAGTAAGTGGGTTGATCAGTAACTCATACAGTGGCTGGATGTCATATTGTATTGGGTGGGTTGATCAATACCTCTTATAGTGGGTGGTTGTCATATTGTAGTTGGTGGGTTGATCATTGCCTCATATATTGGCTGGATGTCATATAGTAGTGGGTGGGTTGATCAGTATCACATATAGTGGCTGGATGTCATATAGTACTGGATGTCTTGATCAATACCTCATATAGTGGCTGGATGTCATATTGTAGTGGGTGGGTTGATCAGTACCACATATAGTGGCTGGATGTCATATAATACTGGATGGGTTGATCAGTACCTCGTACAGTGACTGGATGTCATATAGTAGTGGGTTGGTTGATCAATATCTCTTATAGTTGCTGGATGTAATATTGTAGTGGTTATGTTGATCAATACCTCGTATAGTGGCTAGATGTAATATTGTAATGGGTTGCTTGATCAATACCTCATATAGTGGCTGAATGTAATATTGTAGTTGGTGGGTTGATCAGTACCTCGTATAATGGCTGGATGTAATGTTGTAGGGGGTGGGTTAATCAATACCTCGTATAGTGGGTGGATATAATATTGTAGTGGGTGAGTTAATCAATACCTCGTATAGTGGCTGGATGTAATATTGTAATGGGTGGGTTGATCAATACCTCGAACAGTGGCTGGATGTAATATTGTAGTGGGTGGGTTAATCAGTTCCTCAAATAATGGCTGGATGTCATTTTGTAGTGGGTGGGTTGATCAATTCCTCATATAGTGGCTAGATGTAATATTGTAGTGGGTGGGTTGATCAATACATCGTATAGTGGCTGGAGGTAATATTGTAGTGGATGGATTGATCAATACCTCGTATAGTGGCTGGATGTCATATTGTAGTGGGTGGGTAATCAATACCTCCTATAGTGGCTGGATGTCATATTGTAGTGGGTGGGTTGATCAATACCTCATATAGTGGCTGGATGTCATATAATATTGGGTGAGTTGATCAATA
Organism: Panulirus argus; assembly: GCA_038088735.1. Taxonomy (NCBI): domain Eukaryota; kingdom Metazoa; phylum Arthropoda; class Malacostraca; order Decapoda; family Palinuridae; genus Panulirus; species Panulirus argus. The sequence goes on from JAYMFT010177435.1 coordinate 7,660, forward strand.
CCTCATATAGTGACTGGATGCCATATTGTAATGGGTGGGTTGATCAATGCCTCATATGGTGACAGGATGTCATATTGTAGCGGGTGGGTTGATCAATACCTCATAGAGTGATTGGATGTCATATAGTAGTAGGTGGGTTGATCAGTACCTCATATAGTGGGCTGGTTGATCAATACCTTATATAGTGGCTGGATGTCATATTGTAGTGGGTGGGTTGATCAGTACCTCATACAGTGACGATGTCATATAGTACTGGATGGGTTGATCAGTACCTCGTATAGTGGTTTGGTGATCAGTGCCTCATATAGTGGCTGGATATAATATTGTAGTGGGTGGGTTGATCAATACCTCGTATAGTGGCTGGATGTAATATTGTAGTGAGTGGGTTGATCAATACCTCGTATAAGTGGCTGGATATCATAGTGTAGTGGGAGAGTTGATCAATATCTCATATAGTGGCTGGATGTAATATTGTAGTGGGTGGGTTGATCAATACCTCGTATTGTGGCTGGATGTCATATTTTAGTGAGTGGGTTGATCAATTCCACGTATAGTGGCGGGATGTAATATTGTAGTGGGTGGGTTGATCAATTCCTCATATAGTGACGATGTCATATAGTAGTGAGGGGGGGTTGATCAATGCCTCATTTAGTGGCTGAATGTAATTTTATAGTGGGTGGGTTGATCAATACCTCGTATAGTGGCTGGATGTAATATTGTAGTGGGTGGGTTGATCAATACCTTGCATAAGTGGCTGGATGTCATATAGTAGTGGGTGGGTTAATCAGTACCTCGTATAAGTGGCAGGATGTCATATTGTAGTGGTTGATCAATACTTCATATAGTGGATGGATATCATATAGTAGTGGGTGGGCTGATTAATACCTGATATGATGACTGGATGTCATATTGTAGTGGATGGGTTGATTGATACCTCATATAGTGACTAGATGTCATATAGTAGTGGGGTTTATCAGTACCTCCTATAGTGGCTGGGTGTCATATTATAGTGGATGGGTTTATCTGTATTTTCTATAGTGGCTGGATGTCATATTGTACTGGGTGGATTGATCATTACCTCATATAGTGGCTGGATGTGATATTGTAGTGGGTGGGTTGATCAATTCCTCATATAGTGACTGGATGTTATATAGTAGTGGGTGTGTTGATCATTACCTCGTATAGTGGTTGCATGTCATATTGTAGTGGGTGGGTTGATCAATACCTCATATAGTGGCTGGATGTCATATTGTATTTGATGGGTTAATCAATACCAGATATAGTGGGTGGGTTGATCAGTACTTCGTAAAGAAGGTGGGTTGATCAATACTTCCTATAGTGGCTGGATGTAATATTGTAGTGGGTGGGTTGATCAATACCTCGTATAGTGGCTGGATGTAATATTGTAGTGGGTTGGTTGATCAATACCTCGTACAGTGGCTGGATGTAATATTGTAGTGGATGGGTTGGTCAGTACCTCGTATAAGTGGCTGGATATCATATTGTTGTGGGTGGATTGATCAATACCTCTTATAGTTGCTGGATGTCATATTGTAGTTGGTGAGTTGATTAATACTTCATATAGTGACTGGGTGTCATATAGTAGTGGGTGGGTTGATCAGTTCCTCGAACAAGTTGCTAGATGTCATATTTTAGTGGGTGGGTTGATCAGTACCTCATATAGTGGCTAGATGTCATGTTGTAGCGGGTGAGTTGATCAATTCCTCATATAATGACTGGATGTCATATAGCATTGGGTGGGTTGATCAGTACCTTGTATAGTGAGTTGGTTGATCAATACCTCATATAGTGGCTGGATGTCATACTGTAGTGGGTGGGTTGCTCAATACCTCATATAGTGACTGAATGTCATACAGAAGTGATGGGTTGATTAGTACTTCGTAAAGAGGGTGGGTTGATCAGTACCTCATATAGTGGCTGGATGTAATATTGTAGTGGGTGGGCTGATCAATACCTCGTACAGTGGCTGGATGTAATATTGTAGTGGATGGGTTGGTCAGTACGTCGTATAAGTGGCTGGATGTCATATTGTAGTGGGTGGGTTGATCAATACCTCATATAGTGGCTGGATGTCATATTGTAGTGGGTGAGTTGATTAGTACTTCATATAGTGACTGGATGTCATATAGTAGTGGGTGGGTTGATCAGTTCCTCGAACAAGTTGCTGGATGTCATATTTTAGTGGGTGGGTTGATCAATACCTCATATAGTGGCTGAATGTCATATTTTAGTGGGTGAGTTGATCAATACCTCATATAGTGACTGGATGTCATATAGTATTTGGTGGGTTGATCAGTACCTTGTATAGTGAGCTGGTTGATCAATAACTCATATAGTGGCTGGATGTCATATTGTAGTGGTAAGGTTGATCAATACCTCATATAGTGACTTGATGTCGTATAGTAGTGGTGGGTTGATCAGTTCCTCGTATAGTGAGTTGGTTGATCAATGCCTCATATAGTGGCTGGATGTCATATTGTAGTGGGTGGGTTGATCACTTCCTCATATAGTGGCTGAATGTAAAATTTTAGTGGGTGGGCTGATCAATACCTCGTATAGTGGCTGGATGTAATATTGTAGTGGGTGGGTTGATCAATACGTCGTACAGTGGCTGGATGTCATATTGTAGTGGGTGGGTTGATCAATACCTCTTATAGTGGCTGGATGTCATATTGTAGTGGGTGGGTTGATCAGTACCTCAATAGTGACTGGATGTCATATGGTAGTGGGTGGGTTGATCAGTACCTCGTATAGTTGCTGGATGTCATATTGTAGTGGATGTCGTTTATCAATACCACTTATAGTGACTGGATGTCATATAGTAGTTGTCGGATTGATCAATACTTCATATAGTGGCTGGATGTCATATTGTAGTGGATGGGTTGATCAGTGCCTCATATAGTTGCTGGATGTCATATTGTAGTGGATGTGTTGATCAATACCAATTATAGTGACTGGATGTCATATAGTAGTTGTTAGATTGATCAATACCTCATATAGTGGCTGGATGTCATATTGTAGTGGGTGGGTTAATCAATACCTCGTATAGTGGCTGGATGTCATATTGTAGTGGGTGGGTTGATCAATACCTCATATAGTGACTGGAAGTCGTATAGTAGTGAGTAGGTTGATTAGTAGCTCGTTTAGTGAGTTGGTTGATCAATACCTCATATAGTGGCTAGATGTCATATTGTAGTGGGTGGGTTGATCAATACCTCATATAGTGACTGGATGCCATAAGGTAGTGGATAGGTTGATCTGTACCTCGCATAGTGAGTTGGTTAATCAATACCTCATATAGTGGCTGGATGTAGTATTGTAGTGGGTAGGTTGATCAGTACCTCGTATAGTGGCTGGATGTAATATTGTAGTGGGTGGGTTGATCGATACCTCGTATAAGTGGCTGGATGTCATATTGTGGTGGATGAGTTTATTAATACCTCATATAGTGGCTGAATGTAATATTGTAGTGGGTGGGTTGATCAATACCTCGTATAGTGGCTGGATGTCATATAGTAGTGGGTGGGTTGACCAATACCTCGTATAGTGGCTGGATGTCATATATTAGTGGGTAGGTTGATCAATACCTAGTATAAGTGGCTGGATGTCATATTGTAGTGAGTGGGTTGATCAATACCTCGTATAGTGCCCGGATGTAATATGTAGTGGATGGATTGATCAGTACCTCGTATAGTGGCTCGATGTTATATAGTAGTGGGTGAGTTGATCAATACCTCGCATAAGTGGCAGGATGTCATATTTTAGTGGGTGGGTTGATCAATACCTCATATAGTGGCTGGATGTAATATTATAGTGGGTGGGTTGATCAATAACTCTTATAGTGGCTGGATATAATGTATAAGTGGGTGGGTTGATCAATACCTCATATAGTGGCTGGATGTAATATTATAGTGGGTGGGTTGATCAATACCTCGTACAGTGGCTGGATGTAATATAGCTGTGGTTGGGTTGATCAATACCTCTTATAGAGGCTGGATGTAATATTGTAGTGGGTGGGTTGATCAGTACCTCATACAGTGACTGGATGTCATATTAAGACCTATAGTGGAAGGGGAGGAAATATGAGTATGTGAATGTCACTGTGATAGAGTGATGGTGTAGGGTATGTCTGTGTACATGTAATATGCGTGACGGGTGGTAAGTGTGCCTCTTTACACCTGGGGTGCATGGGGGGGGGGAGATATCCAGGAAAGGGAGGTGGTGGTGTGTAGCGGCGGTCTTTGTCCTCCTGCTTCCGTGGCCAACCTCACACACACACACACACACACACACACACACACACACACACACACACACACACCTGTTACCATGGTGTGAGGGATAACATCATGATCATCCCTGCCGTTGCTTGGTCGTTATTAAGCCATCTTTTACTTCGTTTAAATCCCCTCGGCTCTCCTGCAGCCGCACCATC
>JAYMFT010177446.1:0-12115 GCA_038088735.1 Panulirus argus
CTCCGTCTCTTACCAGTAGGTTCAGGTATCCAAGGACCCCCGTCTACTCATTCCTGCGGAGGGCGATTACCCCCTCCTTCAGAACCACCACACCCTTCTTCACAACCTATACCGCCCCCCCCCCCTCCTTCCCATCCCTGGCAACCACACCGTTCCTCACCACGTCTACCCTCTTCCCCCTCCCTTCCCCTCCCCTCGTGTTACATATTACCAGCTTCGCCTTCTTACCCCCATTCTCGTTAGTACTGCTCTCTCTCTCTCTCTCTCTCTCTCTCTCTCTCTCTCTCTCTCTCAGTTTTAACTTTCCCCCCCTCATCAGCTACTGTCCCCTTCCCCCTTCCCTTCCCCCACCCCCAAATTTGTACCTCTCCCCACCCCTCTCCTTCCCCCCTCCCCACCTTCCCTCCCAATATTTGTACTTCTCCCCTCTCGGGCACCGGCCTCTCCTCCTTCCTCTCCCTTCACCCAATATGTACCTCCCCATTATAGTACGCCCCTTTGCCATTTCTGCCCCATATCCTCCATCGTGGTGCCACTTAGTACATCTCCCATTTTGCAAGAGGCCGGCCCTGTTCTGAGGGCTAGTGAATGCTAGTTTGTCCTCATGATTGTAAATTTTTTTCCCTCTTTACTAGCACTAATAGCTGCCAGTCTTAATAGCATCAATAGTTGCCAGTCTTACTGGCAGTAATAGTTGACAATCTAACTAGCATTCATAGCTGCCAGCCATCCTAGCAATAGTAACTGCCAGTCTTACCTAAAGCAAATAGCTGCAGGTCTAACTAGCGCTAGTAGATGCCAGTCTTACTAGCACTAGTGGCTGCTATATCCCCCCACACTAGAACCCCGAGTCCGTTGGACTTCGTCGCACCTCGCGTCTCGAGAGGACGATGCTCGGGGACCGAGACGACGTGTTCCACGTCGCTCTGCACGTGCGCGCACGCCCGTCAGCTTGCCCTCATCAGAGGCACGTGGTTGAGGGACGTGCTGCCAAAACGTCGAAGATCAAGTCTTGAGGTTCACGCGGTTCAGGCGTCGCAAGTTTAACGCCACACGCTTCAACGCCGCCCGACGTGTGTTTATTGCACGCTAAGGGTCTTGTGTACGTGTGGATTGACCTGGGAGCCTTTACGTAAGAGGTGTGTAAAATGATCTGGAGGCCTTTGTGTAAGTAGTGTAGACGACCTGGGAGCCTTTATGCAATTGGAGTAGGTGACCTGGAGCCTTTATATAAGATGTAGATGACCTGGAGACCTTATATTAATGTAGGTGACCTGAGAGCCTTTATGTAAGCAGTGTAGATGACCTGGGAGCCTCTCTGTATGCAGTGGATGACCCGGGGGCATTTATGTAAGTAGTACAGATGACCTGGAGGCCGTTACGCCATTGTCTTTTAGTGCCTGTGTGTGTGTGTGTCCTTTTTTGTGTGTGTATGTGTGTACTGTCTGTTTAATGCGTGTCGTTATGTGATTCTTTCTTTTTCCTTTTACGCTCTACGTTTTCCGTCTGTGTGTGTGTGTGTGTGTGTATCACGGAGGTACTGGTTGGGTGGTACCTTTACCTTACTGACTGGAGGGCATGTTAGATACTCCTAGGGGCCCCCTGTATACCAGGGCGGAGGCGGGTGTGTATCTGTGTACTGGAGGGTCGCGCGTGCAGTACGGAAGTGATGTCTGGGTATTGGAAGGGGTCGGTTATGTAGTGGTAAGTCCCTGTACTGGAGGGCAGAGGCGTGAACGTGAACTGGTGAGGGACCAGCACGTAGCTGAAGGGTATGTGGTACCGGTAGGTCACTCTACATGAGGGGGAGATGCGTACGCATGTGAGGGGGGGGTCCAGTGCGTAACTAAAAGGGGCGCCCCACGATAGCGGTGTAGAATCTCTGTACATGAGGGCGGAGGCGTGTAGGTAGTGGTGCAGCAGGTGTGAGGAGGAGGAGGAGGAGGGAGGGGAGGTGGGAAGGGGGAGGGGGGGGGGCCACCTACCACGACCGGAGGGCGTGTGTCTGGCCGTTGTCATGGTGACAGCCTCCCCTCACTGCCACGCCTCCTGCTCGGGGAGAGGCGGGGCCGCCCCACCGCTACTCACACGCTCCACCGTGCATTTTATGGAGGGATAGGGCTTGTTAGGCGGACTTGCGGCGGCGGCGGAGGAGGAGGAGTAGGAGAACCCGCATGTACAGTGCCTTCGGTCGCAGGTCGGGACGGAGTCATCCATCACACGTGATTACGATGGACAATGTGCGCCATAGGGCGGCCCTTCCCGAAAATAACAGACCTTCACACGTGTGTATATATATATATATATATATATATATATATATATATATATATTAAGATATTACTGACTTCCTCGCCAGTTCTTGGGAAGTCTGGAAAAATGGAGTGATGCCGAAGAACTTGAAGGTGGAGGGGAACTGGAAATACAAGAATGAACGAGATGAAAGAGTGCGGGAATTACAGAGGAATCAGTTCACCGTCAGTGCCAGTTGAGCCGTTCCTGAGGATTATACTGAACTGGATTAAAAACCAGGATAGGAGATGGGTAGGTTGAGAGGGAGAGAGAGAGTGAGAGAGAGAGAGGGGAGAGGAGAGAGACTCTGAGGTGTACGTATTTTGCTCTGTAAGGGGTTTGGGAAGGGAAGGTCACCAGTGAGGGATATCTAGAACGAGGCGAGTTTGAGAGCATTGGCAGAGTAGCAGATGAATATTTTGTGTCCTTATTGATCTTGAAAATACACACGACTCCGTATTTGGAGAGAAGGAACGTGGGCTGTTGACGGAGTACACGCTTGGGTTCCTCTGACACCATTGCGAGCGCCGAGGAACAGGTGGGGTTTGGTTTGTCTGGCTCTACCAAAGCAAACGCGTGACTCCAAAAGGAACAGATGAGTGGCTGAGCCGGAGGTGCCGGTAAGGGCACGTCGTCAGGAACGACGCGAGCCTCACGTCGCTGTTGGTGCAAATTCTCGTCCGCTTGTCGGGGTCAGGAGGTCATCACCCGGACGACCCAGAGTGTCGTTGACGGAACCGCACAGGGGTCTCCGGCTCGCGCACGCACACACGCACGGCGGCGCCCTCACAAAATGGAGCGTGCGCTGGTCTCGTTCGGGAATTGATGTCTCGCTCCGTCTCTCTCTCTCTCTCTCTCTCTCTCTCTCTCTCTCTCTCTCTCTGTCTCTTGCCCGATGGTCAAAACCAAAACTGTCCCTTGTTCCCCCACAGGGTGGGCTGTTGAGCGGGAGGAGCCATGGCTCCCTGGGACACTCTTGCTTCTCAAAGGCCTGTGACTTCACACTGTGTCATCTGCTGGACACGCACATAGTGTCTATCTAAATGTATTCATCAGCGTGAGAATGTGCGTTACCATTCCATTAAGTACGTTAACTACGCATGCTAAGCGGAGATATTTACGTTCGTTGGAGAGTCATAGATCACCCGGGTAACGTGGGGGCATGATCAGTACCGTAAGATTTTACACGCACAGATGCAGACACACACAGATTCAGGTACAGTAATGAACATTGCCCAACGAAAGTAATTCAGAAGTTAGTAGCCCCTGTTGACACAGTTTACTGATTCACTGGAAAGTAGACGACAACGGAGGCACAGACTGTAGGAATATTCAAGACTTTGGAGCGAGTATGGAAGACAGGTGGTTCCTACGTAGCCGTAGAGCCCCTGAGAGAGGCTCCAGTCACCACCCATCGGTATACAAAATGGACAGTTCTTAAGCGTGGCTTAGCTAGCTTGGTTCCTAAACCAACATACAACATCACTGCACACACAAGCACACACGCCCAGTCCGTTGAAGATATTACCCACCTCCCCCCAACCCAACCATCAACCAACCCAACCAGGTGAAAAGAACAGCTCGCCGGTATTCGTATCGACCACATAATGAGGTAGATAAATGGAGAGTGAGGAAAGGGAGAGGGGATGGGGGAGGTGTGAGTGAGAAAGAGTGGGAGGAGAGGCCCTTATGAGATTTTGATTTTGCTGACGATGTTCTGTGTTCCTTTTGGATACCTTGTTGGTGGTCGTTGGAGTGGCTGGAAAGGTAAGGGGACACACACACACACAAGTGCTTTGGAATGTACACAAGAGGGCAGAGAATGTGGTAATAAAGAACGAGGTGAAATGTGGAGGATGCTCACCCGGAAGATATTACGTAAGTTGTAGAAGCACGAGTTGAAATTTGTCATATATTTTTAAGAGAGTGTTTTACATTAGGTGGGAGAGACGGAATGAAGACTTTGTGGAAGGTAGATCGTAAAGCGTTGTCGGGGGGCATAGGAACCGCTGACGGGGAACATACGGCAGGGACAGAAGTGAGACTCGACAACATAGAAAGAGAATATATTTTTAAGGCGGTGGAGCGTCCCGTCAGTCATTTCTGCTGACGGCCACTACGGAAGAAAGAGGACGATGCCTCCGAAATGAAATTGCCCGGATTGCTAGGTATCAAACAGAGCGATTTTGTAAGGAACGAAGATTTTCGGGATTAGTTTTGAACAAAAAAAAAAAAAGTTGTGCGACTAGGGAAAAAAAAAAGGCTGAATTGAAACGATTTGGGCTCGCGGATAGGATCGGGGGTGGGGGGGGAGGGGGGGGGAAGGGGGACAGTAGAGGACGTTGAGGGCAGAGACTCGTAAGAATAAGCCCGATGGGACGACCTGGAAACAAGATGGCTGGTTGTTGTGGCAGGAGACCTGAGGGAGGCGGGGGCTCAGCGGAAGTTAGGGCGAGAGGGAGAGGGAGGTGGTTGACGACTCAGGACCTGATGGTGGGACGCGGAGGAGCTCAGGACGAGAGAGAGAGAGAGAGAGAGAGAGAGAGAGAGAGAGATGGAAGGGAGTTCCTGCCCGCCTCATACTGCAGGGAGATTAGGAAGGAATTGAGTGACCCCGGCTGTTTAGAATCCAGGGACCTCCTGCAGCACCCGGAAACAAGGCAGTTTTAAGAGTAGAGCGACGATATGATCCCGCCCCGCCTCTCATGGCTGGTTGCCTCATGATGATGGGATTTCTGGAAGCCGCCCTCCGCCCCTCCCCTGAAAATTGAAATGGAAAAAGCTGACGTAATGGTGTACGCAGAACTCAAAGAAAGCCTTAGACGAATGTGATGGCACCCAGAACACACAATGCCACGGAGGGGAAATACCTGGCGAGTAATCGTTGCTCTTAGCTACCGAATGATTATGTAGCGTGTCCAGAGCGTAAAGAGGTAGATGATCAGTACTTAGTGTTGTGTCTGATGTTGGCGAGGGGACGTAATCCGCGGACGCACGTTTACGCTTGAGACGGTTTACGGGAATTGGTTGTGACTGTTTTATTTGTCGTAGACCCGGAGGATCTACCGACAGAGTTTACCGTTTAGCCTTCCGCAAATATAGCGTAACGTGGTGTTTAGAGAGGAATTCTCCCTCCCGTTCCGCGGACGAAGGTGCGTGAAAATCACGAATGAGGAAAAACAAAAGCATGGACGCACCGTTAAGATGTTATGTTACATAGGTGAACAGGAATGTGTATGTGATTGTATTTGGGAGACCTTGGACGACACGAGAGACCTCAGTTGATAACGACACCGTTCAGGTGATTTATCTGCTCCGTGTTGGATTTTATTCTGTGTGCTAACGACTTCTGAAAAGCCGAAATTTTGTTGCTTGAGCTGAGATGTAAGACGGCTCCGCAGGCCCACGTTGGTGAAGGCGGACGTCTGAGGATGCATTATAGTGAAGACGTTGTTGAGACGCAAGAAAGGGAGGCTCTTTGGCAGGAACCAGGGGGGCAAGAGAGGAGGAGAACTGACGGGCGAAGGAGTTTTCAAGAAGAGGAGGAGGGGGGCCTCCAAGAACCGGGCCTGAACGTAGCTCGCTCCTGATGGTGTTTTCGTTCAGGCACTTGCCTAGCGAGGGTAGGGGAGGCTAGGAGGTCAGCCAAGCCACAGTCGTTGAACGACAGTGAACTTGGAGAGCCCTCAGGTCTCTGTAAATAACAGTGAAGGACGAGACCCACTGACTTACTTCACTTCAGGAGAGACCATATAGCCCCAGGCTCATTAAAACCACCGTGATGGTATGAGCTCGAACTTCATAAACCACAGTAAAGATAAAGAAAAGGTTCGTTCTCGTTAAACCACAGCGAAGATGAGTGATACAGGAAAAAACAATAATAAACCACATTGAAGGTTTAGAGCCTCGGGTTCATTAAGCGACCGTGACGACGAGAGACGCAGACAAAAGTAAACCACGGTGAAGTTAAGAGCTTTTCGGGCTCATTAAACCACACTCTCCATAAACCGCGGCGAAGGCGAGAACCGCCACACACCCACTTCATAAACCAAAAGTGGAGAGGTTTTCAGTAACTCACTCTCGCTCGCCCCGGGGAATAAAGACCCCACTCCTCCCCCTTCTCCCCCCCCCTCCTCCCAGGTAAGGTAGTGGGGGGTGGGAAATGGCTAATGTACTTGGGAGCGACGGTAGGTCCGTCTCGCTTTGTGCCTCCCCGACACTCGCCCACTTAAGTACGATTTCAGTAAAAATGGAATGTTTTAGAATGGCGGGTGGGGGGTGGGGGAGTGTGTCCCCGGGGTAGGAGGAGGAGGGGAGGGGAGGGCGCGTGTGGTGTGATGCATATAGTGGGGTAGGGGGGATGGGGTTTTTGAGATGGGGATGGGGTGCTGGGTTGGCGGGCTGTAGCGTGATGTATAGTGGGGTGGGAGGGGGGGCGGATGGGTGGTTCTCAGGTGGGGGGCGGGGTTGTTGTAGACCGATGTATTGAGGTGGGATTGGATCGGGTGGTCAAGTGTGATGGAGTAGCGAGAACTGTTTTGGGTAGAAAACTGTCAAGATATAATACTATGGGGTAACATTATTTAAAATATTTACGATATTTATGCATGATATTTACGGGTCTCCTTAGTGGTTAAGTGTTACTGACCATTAGTCAGCACGGGCCAGCCCGGGTTCGGACTCGCATGGGTTCGAATCCTCGGCTTGGCAGTTGGCCTACACCCAACCCAGGTGTTTCCTCCCCTCAGGGCTGGTCGATAAATGCCATCATGACTTAGGCTGGGATGTGTGTGTGTGTGTGTGTGTGTGTGTGTGTGTTTCACACATATGTAGGATTGAAGACATAGTATATATATATATATATATATATATATATATATATATATATATATATATATATATATATATTTGGCTAACGGACGGGGCAACACGAATGCAAAACTCTCTCTCTGAAACACATAAGATATTAAACAATTAGTATTCTCACTCACTCACTCACTCGCTCATTCACTTGGTCACTCACTCACTCGCTCGCTCATTCACTCACTCACTCACTATACGCATCCTTTTCTTTCTCCTCACACACGTAGGAGCTGATGTGTGGCCTGAGGTGTAGGAGGTACAAAGGAAGTTCCTGGTGGGTGCTCACCTCACTGCCACTCCGACTCCCGGAAGTGAGGCTTGGAGCATTCCCACCTGATTGACGCATTCCAGAGCCTGAAGAACTCAAGAAGTCCAGTGGTCGCCGTGAAAGAGGAGAGGGAGGGGAGAGAGAGAGAGAGAGAATTCGAGAGTGGAAGGGTTTAAGAAGGAAGAATATAAAAGAGGGAGAAGAGAAGGAGAAGGAACAGAAGTTAATGATGGAGTGAGGCCTTTGAAGAAGAAGCCCCCCCCCCCTCTTCGAGTGCAACCCGGAGTTTATTAGCTCAAGAGTTACGAAAGAGTGATTCGAAATATTCCGTGAAATTAATGTCATTGATACGTAATTTTTCGCCAAGATTGCTGAAGTTGCAATCTTGACTCACCAAACTCTCTCAAAATGAATCCAAACTGCTTTATAAACGTGTTTCGTGTTTCTGTGAAGCGAATTTCTACGAGCCATCGTAAGGTAACACTAAGAGTGAACACCGCGACCCACAGCATATAGTGTTCACTGTGTGTTGTATCCCCGATCGCATCTTTCGAACACACGCCAACTTCACGCATGACGCGCCGCCGAAGCTGATTTCTGAAATGTGAAACTTCACTCATGTCTCCACTCGGCATTCAAATCAAGCACGTGACCCCTGACATTGTAAGGAGGGAATTGACAGTGTGTCTATCACGTTGTTGACAGAAGAGAGAGAGAGAGAGAGAGAGAGAGAGAGAGAGAGAGAGGGAGAGAGAGAGACTCGTTTTAACTTAAAACCTGCGGGTACAACGAATCAACGAGTAACGTTTAACTTTTCATGGAAGGTTTTGTTTTGGCTGCAGTTTAGAGAGAGAGAAGAAAAACGCAATTCGGTCGCGAATTTTGCAGTTTATTGGAAACCGTGTCGTTAGCGGAGGAGTCCGTCGTTGTCGCGTCCTCCAACATGCTCCTCACACGGACATGTATCATTATCTTGATATATTACATCCCGTATCATTATTGTGATTCATTGCCTCGTCCTCGACCTCATTCTTGGAGTCTCTCCTCTTTGTCTTCCTCCTGTGTTGAAATACCTCCCTGATGACTCTGAACGGCGTAATCCTCAGATTATTAAACCAGTTTATCGGTATCATTTTGGTATGGGGACTGCTACCCTCGATTTGATCCTCCCATTTCTTGATTTCACTGGTAAGAGGTACACACAATCACTAGGTTATCGTGTTATATCACTTGTCAACTCGGTTCCATGGGCCACGTACACACACACACTGAGAGTGTACGCGGTTTTAGAATTACCTTCAGCTCCAGCAGAAAAGGCGTTGGTTGAGGGTTTTTCGGATAGTGGACGTAGCTCTGACGCCGTCGGCCTCCCAAATGACCCCGACATTTGATGGGCATAAAAGCCCAAGCGTCTGACCCTCAGTGTCTTTTGCGTTGTCTCCGTTCCGGGAAGTGTCCTGTTATAGTTCCATTTCCTCTGCCGTTTACAGCAACAGTGCCCTTGGAAATCTCCCGTTAGTATTACGTTTTCACAGCATTGTGCCATAAAGCCGTAGTGGGACGTCGTAAAAAAGAGAATCCTCCTGGTCTTCAGGTCGTCTCGTTGTTCAACTTTCATAGCTCTCCTCCGTAATCTTCCGCTTTTATATTCCGCTCTCTTTCTGGATTCAGCCACCGGCGATAAGAAAGCTGTTTCGCGTAAAGTAAAGAAAGGAGAGAGAAAGAGAGGGAGAGAGAGAGAGAGAGAGAGAGAGGACGGACCAGCCTTTCCTTTGTGCATATGCAAGTAATCATCCTCAACGGTTTCTGTGCTGCGTTCCATGAGTTTGATGATGTCAAAGCTGCTAGTATTTGTAGCACCTCTCTCTTGAGTCTTTGCACTACCGTCAATTATATTATCCTCTTCCTCCTCCTCGTCCTCCTATGTGTCCCTCATTGCTGCTCTTATTGGCGATTTCCGGCTGCGAAGACCATCAACGTTATTGGTCAAGTTCTGTAAAGGTCCGTCCGTATCGGCTCCGCCCATCGTGTTCCTGAGAGCAATGTGGGATTGCGGCCGCCGGATGTCCCAGGCCTGGCGAGGAGGCTGGTGCCTTGTTCTTCGTGCTGTCCTTTTTGAAACACCGGGAACAGATAAACGATAAGTCGTATCGCTTTTATGAAAGCATGAAATGAAAGTACGGGTTTACATGACTCTCTGATGACGTGAAATTGGACACTGAAGGAGGCAGCGTCTCTATATTGGAGGAAGACAGTTCTTAACGGTGATTCGACCCACCGTGAGCAGCCGGAATGACCGTAATGGACTTCACCAAGCAAGGAACCAGAATATACGAGGGCGTTCGACTCTCAGACCGAGATGGTGGCGCGATGGAATACCTATCTATATGTTCGCACGCAAAGGAAGTCAGGCGTATGAATCTACGTAGTTTTCATCCCAAAGGAAGGAAGGTGGTGGCATATGACCTCACCTGTCCTTAAACTTTAATGGTCCTTTTCCAGGTACAAAAGTGGAGCGTATGTAGGAGACCATCAGATTATAAACAGGTGTCCATTACTTATGGTGGAGGATGTGCCATATGAGAGTGGTTGTCTTATACAGACCGAGGAGCTAATGAATTTAATTCACTACTATTTAATAAGAAGGTGAACCATATTTGAGTTTTTTTTTCTACCATCAGCCTTTTAGGCTTGATTGCCCTCAGTATCACGTAATTGCCGTTAATTGGCATCACCGTAACTGCTTTAAGCACGACGTCGCGACCCAGTAAGCACGGTGGCACGGCCCTTGAACGCGAAGATAAGGGATCGAATTCTCGTGTTCAGGGGGTCAAAGAGGTGTCTCATGTGACTTTGATTGCTTCTTAAGTTGTATTTCACTGGTGATCGCTGGCTTTAAGCGAGGAGTTGGAATCAGTGAGCGCACAGGGGTTGTCGCTGACTAACGCGCTAATATATGCATATCTTGGGGGGTGCGGTTCTCCGACCAGCCTCTCAGATTTTGGGTCCCGGGGGAACTTTCTGATTTTAATATGGAATAATCAGGCGTCAACTGCGGCGGGGGTTGAGTGGAAGGGTGTAAGGGGGAGTCCTCGCCACTTGGGAACACCAGGTGGCGGCCGGCGACGTGTGAGGTGTTATGAAGGGGTGTAAAGTTGGGGAGGCGACGTAGGAGGCATCGTAGGTCTAGATAGGGGAAGTGCAAAGGTGTTGATGGTAGCAAGGAGGGAAAGGTGAGTGTGTGGGTGAGAGCATTTCGTGTTATTGGGAGAGATGGATCGTGGGTGGTTGTTGAGTGGTAGAAGAATTTCTATTAGACTGGTCGCTCATGTAATGAACCAGATTCGTTACAACTTGTCCTAAAGTATTTACCCACTGAGGTCTCTGACACAGACCCTCTTGTGGCCTCTGTGATGATTTTACTTTTCCCTACCACTCTCAGGTTGACTTACATAGAGTTACGTACATAGATAGACCTCACAGACCCAAGATCCAAGCGAGGTGGTCTGGTCTCTACAGCTAAAAGTAGCCGCTGATTACGGCAGGATATCAAATCAGGGTAGCGGAGGATGATCTCAAGACGATAGCGAGTGAAAATTACTAAAGAACTGCGGCGGCGGTGGTGGTGCTCTGTGGGGAGGCAGTGTTGCAGTAGACGTAGCCTGGGGGAGGAAGGGTAAGAGGCAAGCTGCTGGACGGACGGGTCAGGGTTGGGTAGGGGGGGGGTTCTGGCCTGGCCGGATGGTTCTTGCGCTGCCGCTTGTCAGAAACACTTCCAAAGTTCCTGATGGCCACCCGGGCAAAAGAAAGGTTGATTACCTCTTCCCTCGGCCGCTCTTGTTTTGCCCCCTCTCTTTTTTGTGCGGCGGCTCGATATTAACTCCTGCGCCGCTGTTCTGGTAACGGAACTGAGCTGCCGCGGACTCGAGCGGCATATAATATACACATATGTGTTGGCGTTTGTTAAAAGCAACGGAGTTAGCGAATGGGTTGTCTGAGCCTTTGAGCGCCGAGATGCAGTGTGTGGTGGTTACTGAGGGGGTTTTAAGATGAGTGGTTGGGGAATTTTTGTGGCACTCGTATGTTTTTTTTGGTGATCTGTTGTGACCGGCTGTGATAACCTCTCTCCGGACTGGAGGGACGAGGTTTTAGGGTACTGTAGTGCAGTGTGGTGTGGTGTGGTGTGGTACTGTGTGGTATGGTGTGGTTACTGTTTGGTGTGGTGTGTCTCACCTTCGGGTGGTTCCTCGAGCCTAAAGGTTCCCTAAGTCACCTTCTCTCTCTCTCTCTCTCACTACTGTACCTTTGCTCCTTCATTTCATCCTTCCCAGTCCTTTCCGTCTCCTCCTTCCTCATCCCGCCTCCTTCCCGTCGGCTTGTGTATCGTTCTATCATTTCCATTCTCTCTCTTTTACTTTTCCCTCTTATGCCTCACGTTTTTTGTTACTACCCGTTTTTCTTTTATTGTTCGTCCCTCCTGGCCCGTTCCCCTCCTCCCGGCATCCAGACCCCGGCACCAGCACAGCCAAACCCCCCTCCCCAACCCCGCTGGCGACCATATCAGTGTGATTCATAAATTTCCCCTCAGTTTAATCATATCGAATATTCCCTTTATACCCTCCGCGTCAGCCACTGTTGTTGATGCACTTTCTTGCCCCCCCCCCCCCCCCCCCCCCCCCCCCCCCCCCGCCC
>JAYMFT010177457.1:0-12114 GCA_038088735.1 Panulirus argus
TTTTTTATTGCTAGTAGGCAGTGTAATTATTTTCCCCCTGGTAGCTTCAAATTTCCCCCAGTTTGGGAAATGCTGATCTAAGATGTTATCTGAGAGAATGACAGCGCCCTCACCACCTTCTGCTGAATTACAAAGGGGTTACGTTCCTGGACACCTGTACAAGTCAGATCTACCATAAACTAAACCAATGAAACTCACACTATATGGGGAGTTACAGTCCTGCCAAAAAAAATTCCTTATCAAACCTTTATGGATGAACTACACTGTAATTCAAACGTTTAACTTTATTGTCCATATACAGTATCACACTCTGTCTTTATGTGATTTAGATTCTATTTAATGAAAAATTATTGATGAAGGTACTGTATTGCAACTTGGCAATAAAGGCTTTAAATGCTATTGGAGTGGAATGGGGTTGTCTGAGGGTTACTAGAAGTAAGAGGGAATAAGTTGTCTCCCCCAATGTGACAAATATTAGCAATATTGGACATAAAATAAGGAGACATTTATATAAAGTTCTTTAAACCCCTAAAAATTTAAGCAGCTGTAATAAATAAAACTGAAACCCATTATACTATAATCATATAAATCTTAAACACTTTCTCCAGGTGCTGTCACAGCTTCAAGGCTGCACTACAATCAGTAGCAAGGAAAGGAAGTTCTGTTGCTTTACAGATGCTTTTTGACAAAGTTCTCCATTAATGAAACCCAAATCTTATCTTTACTTCATAACATTCATCAATACTGACCTATTTAAGACGTCAAATACGAAAGTGACCAGTTACAGGTCAATTTCAAACCCTAGCTAACAAATTTGTAAAGAATATAATTAACGTTCCCCCAGTCCACATGCCACTGCCCATAAAAACTCAAAATCTAATTTGTATTGATGCTGTCACGGCAACAAAAAATGTGCACAGAAACCTTTCATATCAACACAATCAATATACAAATATTAATGTCACGGCGCCGGTAAAATAAACTTTTACCACTCAAAAAAGGGGAATCAATGTATATCAAAGACGGTACAAGTAAATCGTAAAGACAATTTACTCAAGCGGAATTAACAAGTTTTCCAGAACAACTGTTCAAGTCACCTTAAATACAAAGTGTTATATCAACAGGAAAACCTTTAAGACACTGTAATGTCTTAATAAATAACGGTAATGATTTTTCCACGCCCGGGCCCAATCGTACGTCTTAATGATGAACAAAACGTTACCAAATATATTAGACAGTTTACCACGTTACCAAAGCTGATAGAGACACCTCTCTCAAAGAAGGACGTACTGTAAACAATCTGTGCCAACCAAACACATCATATTTACTCAGATTTTCACTGTAAGTGGCACTGTTCTCAGGTGGAGACCAGCCATTGTCGGCAGATCTCGGTGTCAGTATTTACCACCTTAAGACCTTTTCCCGACCGACAGGCTAATGTCTACCTCGTGTCACATCTAACAGGAAACAGGAGAGGGGTAACACTCACTCATCATTCCTCCCATGTAGCCATATGGGGCAGACATTACTTGCGAGTATTGATAAATCTTGACGAGCCACAAGGAAGGCGATGTTAGCAGAGCTCGGTTGGGACGATGCTTTCCTTCACTCCTTACGAAACTTGCCTGCCTTGCCTCCCTGCTCAGTACCAGCTAACTACAGATGCCTTCATATATCGTCTCTAGTCATCAGTAGAGTGAATTGTGACTTGCAAGACCGATATTGGCTCTAGAGTTAGGATACTCATATATAAATTCGATAATATTATGGCCGAGAGTACTAAACGTTCTTGTGATAGAAAACGTTAAAGTGTTGTAAGATAGAAAATGTTAGTTTTAAGGGAAAACAAAATATGATTGAAGGGGAGTCGTTCATGGAGTGGGAAAATTGTCTTGAGATCGGTCTGTTTAATAACCCCCATGCCATCGGCAAATGCCCACGCAGTGGAGTGGGATCCAAGGACTAGGTAAAGAGAGGTATTGCTCCCCTATTGATTTTTCAAAAGGGAAAAAGGCATGTCTTTGCCCATCCCCTCCTCTCAACAATTTCTTGGACGACCGTTCGTCTTTGAAGAATGTTCTAAAGACTAAGGTGCATTATCTTGCTTCATTTAAATGTATGGGTACAGTATGTTATATCCCTATATCTATCAGGTCAGAGATATATTTATGCTATATGTACTATCCTCGGTGGTTAGTGTATATTTTGCCAAATAAACTCCGTTGTTCAAAATCAGCCAATCCCTCTATGCTGTACAGGCTCTGCCCTGTACCAGCCAACCTCCAAATCAATATTGACATAAATCCATAATGAGGGTTCAGGAGCCGTGTGCAACGGCAGTTCTGCAAAGCGTGGTTAGCACGCAACTTACCCTCTATTTTCACTACCAGGTTGCGTTTACACGGCGTTTGCCACGGCTCAGCTAGAGATTGGAAGCTACCTGCACATCAGTGGGGTTCAAGAACTGTAAAAAAATGGTTGCAGATAGGTTTTAAGGCTCTTGAAAAATGTCGCACCCATAAGGAAGCTGAAGCAGGTGAAGGACCAGCATGGTGAGTTGTGTACCTTCAGCGTCTCAGGTCAGCTGTTTGAAAGAACCTTTTTCCCTTAGGTGTTTGCTTCGACAAGGTTTGGCCATTAGAAATCACGACGAAGAGGTGGGTAGCCTTCCACATCACTGAAACAATGGGTGAAAGGAGGATCAGTCAGTTATAGGCAGGAAAATACCTAGTGTCTGATGTCACCTGAGGTCAGGCAAATCATTATTCAGTCAGGTATATACAGTTTGCTTCGCCTGCATCTTACGAAAGATTCCAGTGGCCTCAGCAACTGCTGAGAGAGCAACTGCAAAAGCGCATCCGAACTATACCTTCGTCTCAACAGAGGTTAAAACGCTTTGTGGCACCACATGTGTTCACGGAACGAACGGATACATTGGGCATGATATTTGTGGCCATTGAGTTTGTGTTTGGAAATTGCAGATGGAGAGCATTCCTTGCCTACATCATCGAGAAGTAATCATGCAGGTTCATTCTAATATGTAGTAGAGAAGTGCCAGTTGCGTCCGATTTCACAAAATTAAGCCAGATTATATTTTACATAAAGTTATGTGTATTTATCCAAAATTCTATTTCTTGACAGTATATTCATTATCCAAGATGATTATACAGATGAAATTCAAAGATAAAAGAGTCCAAGAATTTACTGTAGTGGTTCCCAACCATTTTAAATGCAATGGCAACCTAAGGCGGTGAACATTTTCCAAGGCACATTTTTGTGATAAATTTGCCAGCACACCTTAATAGTTCTCAATGAAACTGATCCACTGCTGGGTACTTACAATCTATTAAACTAAGATCCTTAATATGGTAAACATTTAATTCCAATATTTTTTTTTTTTGCAATGAATGGAATAAACAGGCATTGCATTTATCAATTTAGGACCCAAGGTTTTGTAAGGATCCCGATGCAACGGCACAGCTGGAGTCCTGCTGCAGCACACAGTTTGGGAACCATCGATTTGAATGGAAATTGTGCCTCCGCAATATCAAAAAAGGCATTCTTATGACTTTGCCAGCCAAAAGTCACGCAAGACATTGCTTTGGAATCAAGAAATATCTAAACTTCCTGTACTGACGAGGGCGCCATATACTTAGCCATGTAACTCAATTAATTCTCGTTGCGATTATCCATTTCTCCCGCGTCCCATTCCTCCGTATGAATTCAAACTTGAAAATGATAATGCTTAACAATACACATTAGCACTGAAGCATGAGACATGAATAAGAAACGCTGCTCACAGGAATCTGTTTAGTATCATATTGTCAAAACCTTCCAGCAAATATCAATGCCTAGCTATAGCAGAGATATATATGCCGAAAACGCCTAAAACACATATCTTTAAACAAATGCCATGAATCTGCCTTGCTGTCAAGGGCAAATGTCTAGGCATAATTTATCGCCATAAGTTGCGGGTGATCAATATCCGACGATTAGATCATAACAACAAAGATCAAGAGGAACAACTGATCTAAGAGCGAGACCTAAGATACGCCATAGGTTACCCTCAACCGACAAGTCTGTTATGCTCCCTTCCTTTAAGATAATGTTCTATCCATCAAAAGAGTTTCCAATTTTTATGCCCACCTCCAAAATCCATCAGTATTACCAACGTCTTGTGAGAAACGGAGTCAAATGTCTTTGGGGCAGTCCTAGAGCACAAAACTCTCGTAGAATTTGAACAAGATTTGTTGTGCATGACTTTTATTTACCTAAACCCGTGTCGTGTCTCACTGAAATAGTCTCTTCCTTACAAATGGAATGTGCATATCGTTCCTGCTCATCTGTTTCTGGGTTTTACAGACCACAATCATCAGACAATGGACTAATTCAGCGCAATTTTTCGATCTCCTGTTTTGAAAACAGGCACGATATTTGATCTCTCTTTCCCTTGGCAGTATAACCTCTCAATAACTCTTTGGAGCAACACCTCACGCGGCCTATCGTGTTTCTGCACACTCCTAATTACATATAAAAAGATTTCATATTAACCCTGCATCTTACGTGGGTCAAGATTCTTCAGTAGCTTAGTTCATCAAGTCTTCACTAGCCTAGTTGATGTCAACTTTCAATTATTTCCTAGTTCTCCTCCTTGCCCCATCATGTCGCTAGTGTTGGGGCAATAGTGTCCTCCAAAAGTAATACTTTTGAACTTATCATTGAGTTCCTCTCATATTTCACCATTTTCTTCGACATTCCTTCCACCTGAACAGTTGTTCTTTAGCTGAATTTACACCAAACGAAGTTGACGAAAGCGGCAAATTAATATCTATTACCATTAATTGTTCTTAGAGTCTATTAGCTCAATTTTCCTTATCTACTAGGTATACGAATCCTCCTCTCATACTGTCCACATGCTGGCTGGCTGTAGTGCCATTTTTATCTTCCTTGTAATACATTATTTAGCGAAACATTATCACCAACTGTATTTCCTATCTGAGACGATTTCCTCTCTAATCTTTAAATTGTCCTCATTAACCACAGGGTCATTATTATTTATATCATCACCCTTCCCATGTGGTGCATCATACCTGATATTTTCTACCTAAGTAGTAAAAAAAAATTTTTCTCCTTTAAGACCAAAGAATCTACATCTCCATGACTTTCCATCTTCAAGTGAACCCGACTTCACTGTCCTTAAATTCCCTCATTCATATTTCATCGTCAGACTCCCAACACCTTTATAAGAGCGTATATTTTT
Organism: Panulirus argus; assembly: GCA_038088735.1. Taxonomy (NCBI): domain Eukaryota; kingdom Metazoa; phylum Arthropoda; class Malacostraca; order Decapoda; family Palinuridae; genus Panulirus; species Panulirus argus. Next base: position 5,261 of record JAYMFT010177457.1, read on the forward strand.
TCACTGATATCCCTTTTTTATTTATCTATTGTTTTGATGTGTGCAAAAACATTGCAGCTCTTTCCTAAGACTGCCTGAGAATTATCATGCAACAAACTGATTTGTACAACAGCCGAATGTAACATCAACCGTAAACATTGATTAGATTATCATTTCTTTCACAAAAAAGAAAATGCAGCATATGTTAGTGAATATATTCTCATAATGTAGTTAATCAAATAACATTTATTTTATTTTCATCCAGTAATGAACCAATGATGTCTTCAGAGCCGCTGTTAAGAATTTCGCATTAAGTGCTCTATCGGTTCGTTGTTGAGCGGCATCTCTGACGAATTCGACGTTTCTATTGTTTACTGGCCCGGCCGGGGAATTGCCTCCAGCCCCCTTCCCCTTCCCCTGCCGGGGGAAGGGGTGGGGGGCTGAGAGATCGTGGGGACGGTGGGTAGTGGGAGGGGGAGGGTTGATGGTTCTAGAGGGAGGGTGGGGGAAGGCCACAATGGAGCGGAACAGCCAGAGGAAATTTAAAGAGATAAGGGCGGGCCCTGGGGAGGGGGTGGGGGACAGGAGGCCATCCTGTGGGCCCTAGGGAAAGGGGTGGGGGGGGCTGGAGGCCACCCGGTGTTAAGGTGTCAGGGCCAACCAACACTGGAGAGCCAGGGCCATGCGTGAATCGGGATATTGTATATGCGTGAGTCGAAGGTGAGTATTGTACAGAAAGTCGAGGGTAATTCATGGGGGGGGGGGTGTTAGGAAGAGTCAGAGGAGGGTGTGGTGTCGCCAAGAGAGTAATGAGGAGTCAGGAGTCACACAGCTAGTCGGGGATAGTGACATGGACGCAAGGAATAGTGATGGATAGGCTGACTCACGGAGGGCCAGGGTTAGACACAGGTTGTTAGGGATAGTCTGGTGCGTCAGGAATAGTCTCATGAGTTGAGATGAGTAAGACTGAGTCTAGAATAGAATGGGTAAATCCCGTTAGTCAAGTTAGAAATCTCAGGAAGTCGGATCTAGTGAATAACAGCGAGTTAGACATCGATAGGGATAGCCATGGTGAGTCAGGCAGACTCACTGTTGACTCAGGAAGCTTGGGCATGAATGAAATATACTTTTAGATTTTGAAAAATGATTTTAGGTAATCAGTAGTAAATCTAACACACATCGACATACAAGAAAATTTCGGAGTATATTAAAAATCATGATAATTATCATCCAAGGTTTTAATGCATTTTTAGGGGGATAAATGTATATAGAAAAATCTAAAGGCGAATCAGCTGTAATTCAAGGGGGCGCAATGTAAATAAGAAAACAAATATTGGTCTTAATTTCCTCATGCATTCATATCTTTATATATCTTTATGAAAATACGGCGACATACTCAATATCATTGTTGGCCTTTATACTATATCATACTAGGTAAATACCTGAGTATATATTGTTCTGAGCTTTGCAGTTATCCTTTAATCTTGAGGGAAAAAATTCCACCAAATATGAATCTTGGGGAGAGTAAAGCTAATGATATTTACATACACATGGGAGCGATATGCTGTACAGAATCCATGTGTTCTAATATCTCTTAAGTAACAGCGTCTTCGATTACTACAAAACAGCAATTAAGGACCTAAATTACAATAACAGGGTATTTCGCGGTAAATTATTTGAAGAATGGCGGGTGTCAATCAATGATCTTCGTTTTCTATTCTGCTATTTTCTGATTTTCGTTCTCTGCTCGACTATTTTTTACATATTTGTTTTCTACCTAACTGTTTCCTGGTTTCTGTTTACTCATCGACTGTTTTCTGATGATGCTTGTTTCCTGTTCGACAACTTACTGATGTCATTCGTTTTCGTAGGCTATTTTCCGAAAACTCGTTTTCTATCCGGCCATTTTCTCATATTTCTAGTTCTTTATTACACTGATTTCTGGCAAATTATCCTCCATTCCTGACTTCCACCAGTGGATTTACAGGAATATCGTTATTAGATATAGATATGTACCTGCAGCGGTCAAGTGTTCTTAGCTCCATCCACGTCGTCTCCGGAAAGGATTCCCTGGATTATTCCTAAGGAATAAATTTGTGACATTTTCTGAGCATAAAGTGTGAGCACATTCTTTTTTCTAGTGCAGTATGATGGCCTGGCCTTTGACCTGACCTAGAGGTCATACCGTTACGACAAGAACGTTTAGCAGAACAGTAGTATAATAAGAACTAAGATAAAAACAATAAATTTCACGTGCAAACACTTTATTTAGGCCAAACGAATCTCATTTGAACCTGAAGCTTTTTAGGAATCGACTCATTTGAAAATAACACGGATCTTGAAGGCTACATCCTTCTTCCTTTCCTCTTCATTCATGCATTCATTTTAGTGACTTTAAAATAAAGAAAACGATATTTTCCTGTATTTGAAGGAACGACCCGACACCGCCGGGCCAATTAATTCTGTATGTTAATCTTAAAATCTTTTAATTAAGTCACCATCGGGGTGAGTCCTCCCAGACCAGAAGGAATAACATGATAAATTTCGATAATTGATAATGACAAGAGACCGAACACAACTGAAAGAGAGAGAAACATAAGAGTGGTTGACTTCATACGACGAAATTTTGCCAACAGGTATAGTTAATGCGTAGTGATCACCGCACGTCTTGCTCGATGAATAATACCGCTCGTCTTCCCAGCTCCAGAGGACGTATACGGAGTATGACTAATCTTAGAACCATCTTGTACAACTGAAGGACGTGTTCAAGATATTTCGATTGGTGGTTGTAACTTGAAGACCCTAACGACTCTGGCTCCTGGTGGGCCAACTTAAGTAACGACAAACCGCCGTTACGTTCGTTACATAATTGTCAGTCCAGGCTTCAGCTGAACTAATTTCATCTATCTATCTATCTATCTATCTATATATATATATATATATATATATATTGTTCTTGGTCAGATGTCCTACCATGTGTCCTTTTGTTATATTCAGGTAGTCTATATTGTTATGCTGTTTGCTAAGATTCTTCTATGTGTACTGGTGTCAGCTACTCCGTTCTGTGGATATATTCCTAAACAACTCGAAAACCGCAGTCCTCTCTTTATTTACCAATATGGCTCCCGTAAGGCAAGATTCACTGGTGATATTCTTTCCTATCTTACTAATGTCTGATCATCATCCCTAAAAAATTTTGGGGAGTCATATGTAGTTTTCCTTGACATATCTAAGGCTTTTGACAGGGTGTGGCACCGGGGTCTCATCTTTAAACTCCTCTCTTTTGGCTTCCCTCCCTCACTTTGCTCCCTGATATCTAGCTCCCTCTCCGGCCGATCTATCTCGGTGGTTGTTGATGGATCAGCCTCCCCCCTTTTCTCCATCAACAGCGGTGTCCCTCAAGGGTCTGTCCTATCTCCTACACTTTTTCAACTTTTTTTAATGATTTCCTCTCCATAAATAATCCAATGCACTCATACGCTGACGACTCAACATTTGCATTCATCCACATCCTTCAATTCTGTTCCCTCTTCTCTCACTCGTTCCACAATAAGACCAGACTTGGACAGGATATCTCAGTGGGGTACACAAATCCTAGTAAAGTTTAATGCCTCCATGACCCAGTTTCTACTCACCTCTCTGTCGAAAACTCCCAACTCTCGTCTCTCCTTTGATGGTTCTGTAATTTCACCTCTTGACTCAATAAACATACTTGGTATTACAGTAACATCCACTATTTCTTGGGAACCCCATATTATGGGAATAGCTAAGTCTGCCTCTAAGAAACTGGGTGTCCTGTGTAGATGTCGTAACTTTTTATCTGAACAGTCGCTCCGTTTATACAAGGGACTGATTCGTCCTTGTGTGGAGTCCTATTCTCGCATTTTGAATGGTTCTAGCTCTGTTTCCTTAGCTGACAGAGTTGAGTCGAAAGTGATCCGCCATATAAACTGTCCCAGGCTAACTTCCAAACTTGACCCCCTTGCCCTACGCCGCACTGTTGGTTCACTTTCGCTCTTCTATAGGTATTACTTTGGTTTTTGCTCCCGAGAGCTGGCTGCTTGTGTGCCCCCACCACTAGCTAAACCACGCAATACTCGGCAAGCTGCTACGTCACATGATTATCGTGCGGCCATCGGCAACTCAAGAGTGGGCGTTTTGATACCTGCTTCTTTCCCTACACGTCGAAGCTTTGGGACTCTCTACCTTCTCATGTCTTTCCCAATAACTATGACCTGGCTCATTTCAAGAGACATGTTTTTCACTTTCTCAAAAATTTGTAAATACTTTCCTTGTCTGTTTTTCCCCTTTTTTCAATTCTCTCTATATTTCAATTAGGGCCCAGCCATGATGTGGACTTTTGTCCGTGACTGGAGCCTTCAATATAAAAAAAAAAAGATACAATGTTCTTACATATCACTTTTGCTTTGAGCTTTCTAGCATTATCTTGGCAAGTTCAACAATGGCATTCCCCATAACCAAGTCATGGATACAAACCTGTAATGAAGGGAATAAGTCAAATCTAAATCTAAACAAGCTTACCTTGACATGAGACCTATCTCTCTGAACAAACAACTTTGAGCACCTGAGTAATGAATAAGCTGTTAAGTGTTGCTTCAGAGACAAGACATTAAAAATGAAAGGGTATGGTGTGGGTCTTGTGATTGATGACCGGATTGCTTTTTGCAAATAATATTTCATGAAGCTCTCTGGGACACACTTTTACATTTTAGTACATATCTGATGCGAATGTGGCATTATTAATCATATATTTGCCAAATACGCTGACTAAATAACATAACTTTTTCAGATGAATTATGTGACGAAGGGCAGGTAGGAAGGGAGGTTGACTTAAAAACCCTTTAATCCATTTTCACTACAATAACTTGCTGACAGATTTAAAAAGCGTACTGTTGTTGGGTTTTCCATCTGAGAATATGCAGTGATCTTTAATAATTATGAAATAATAAATGTAATATTATACAGGTACAGTATCAACATTCTGGTTCTAAGATTAGTAAACTCCCAAAATCTATGGTCAAAAACATTCACAGTCATGACCAAGTTGAAGCATGACTTTGCAGAGGTGGTTGCTGTTTACCATCCACTGCTGTAGCCCATGGCACCTTTCATACTGTCTAAATGCACGGCAAAAGGGCTCAATGCTTCCCTCACTTATCTGTGTCATATTTTCTTCAAGCCTTCTCTTATGGTGCCATCGAAATAGTGTACAAGGAATAATGTTATGTGTAGTGTTGTAAACAGGGAGTATACTGTACTGCATTTGCCATTAGTGGATATAAAAAAAATTTAGTTATGTTGGTAACATAACTAAATATGACATCAAGAGGCATCATCATGAACGGTTAAAATTCTAAACTAAGAGTATAGCCTGTGTACAAGTGATTTAAACAACAACACAGGAAGACATATCCATTGTACGGCCACTTAGTGTGAAATGGACAAACAAGCATGATATTTTTTGGGAGTTTAAACAAATGAAAGTTTTGGGTAAGTACTGGACAATAACATCAGTAAATGTTTTACAGACAGTAGTACTGTATAACAAAATCATACAGTACATTACAATGACATAATGCTATGAACCTAAATTAGGTATACAATGCACTCTGTTAAACTAACAATATATTCAGACCAGAATCAGTGGCCTATGTCTCTAAAAAATGTAATAATCAAATATCTGAGAACTACTCAGTCCTAAACATCACAGATTTTTCTATGTTCTACCTTCACCTTGTTTCAGGTGAGGAATAAATCAAATAATGAAACATATGTAATGGCATCATTAAGGCCAATAGACTTGGAAAAAAAAAAAAAAAAAAAAAAAAAAAAAAAAAAAAAAAAAAAATCTGTAACTCACCTGTGCATACAGTCTGGTATTAAAGTGTTGTGCCATACACCAAGGGAGGGTGTGCTGAATGGCTTGGCACAGAAGACCATTATCCTCCACAGTACAAGCAATGTGAGTCAAGGCAGCTAGAAAGGATCCAACACACCCAACTCTTTCCTTAGTTCCCTGAGAACAGTTATTGACGTGTTAATATTAAGAACATACTGCACCATATAGGCATTTTGTTTCTAGTAACAAAAAAATACATTTAGAAAAGCATAAAACCGAGCTGAACAGATAAGAAATTTTTCTTCTTGCACTTCTCATGCTCTCAAAGACTGCCACGAGAAGTTTCATCCCAGCTACAGCAAATATCATTAATAATTTGTAGATATTTTTCTAGGTTCATCTCATCAGTTCCTATTCATCCTTTATATCTTTTTCATGATGAGTGAGACAGCAGATGCAACTGCATTCCATAATCATGGCCATCTCATATGCACTACATACATACACATTTTTATGTATATATTTTTTTCATACATATTCACCATTTCCTGCATTAGCGAGGTACTGTTAAGAACAGAGGACTGAGCCTTAGAGGGAAAATCCTCACTTGGCCCCCTTCTCTGTTCCTTCTTTTGGAAAATAAAAACAGGAGGGGAGGATTTCCAGCACCCTGCTCCCTCCCCTTTTAGTCACCTTTTATGACACACAGGGAATACGTGGGAGTATTCTTTCTCCCCTATCGCCAGGTGCATGTATGAATATGTGTATATGAGTGGATGTGTCTTTCTTCATCTGTTTCCTGGCACTACCTCGGTGATGTGCAAAACAGTGATCAAGTATGTGGATGTGGCCTTTTCATCTGTCTCCTGGCGCTACCTCACCGGCACGGGGGGTGGCAATGCTATTTTCCCTTGGGGCGGGGTGGCATCAGGAGTGTGTGGGGGTGAGCAAGTCTAAATATGTACATGTGTGTATGTGTATGTGTATGTATGTATATATGTATATGTTGATATGT